>JAVFBX010208623.1:0-12097 GCA_034783855.1 Mopalia kennerleyi
ATTTCAACACTGATCTGTTTAAAACTGATCGCCATGGTCCCTTGAAACAATTTCCTGTAATATTTAAATTATTTTTTTTTTTTTCGAAAATCACAAAACCAACTAGGGTAAAACCAGACTCCGCAACACTGATTGACAATGTATATATCAATGCCCATAGTTCTTCCTTATTTTCAGGAATACTCCTTTCAGAAGTAACTGAACACTTCCCAGTTTTCCATATTGATAAACTGTGTATTAAAATAATAAATATCGATACACCCATTTCCTATCGACGAGTATCTGCGGAACAAAACGAGGAGTTCATTACAAAAATCAAGGGAAAAGAGTCCTATAACCGATATAAGTACAGATGTTGAGATAGTTCTTGGGTAACTTTACACCATTATACCGTAATATATGAGGCAATCTTCCCATTGATAAATGTAGTGACATGTAGTCATTAATAACTTCTTTTTTCGGCTTGTCTTAGACTATGATTTAGTTTAATGCTGTAGCTGTGTAAGTTGATGAAGCTTCCTCATGTGGTTACTAAATACTCTTTTTTTTTTCTCTTATTGATTTTAATAAATATGATTTCAGAGCCAACCATTCTACTTCGTTAGCTATATTAAACCTTCTCGTATACAAAATATAGAAGCTAAGAAATTTAGTGTGATGACTTTCTTGGATTTAACAAATGCGTTCAATATACTGTTAATCGCTCCATAATGCTATCTATATAAACGATACACTATTATGGGTCGGAGTTCTCCAATATGAGGCGGAGTAACTATCTATCGGATCGTATACCGTGTGCAGCGTACAAAACTTGCGTCTCGTCATATCGGGATGTAACATGTGGCGTGCCTCAGGGCTCCATCCTTGGAACATTAGTTTTTATTCTCTACATAAATGATATCATCCATACATTTTCTCCGTTAAATATAATTCTATTTGCAGCAGACACTTGCGCTTAATTATTTGGAGACAGCCTTAGAGACTTATCTCAAATTATCTCTGTATAATTAGATAAATTCAACGACTCGCTACATAGCAATAGACTCACACTTAATACAAATAAAACAAATATTATGATTATTCAACCCCCCATTAAAAGACAAAACAACATACACATTCCAATATATATTTCGGGTAGGTTAATAGAACAGGTACCTTCCTTTAAGCTTTGTATTTACTTGAACGATAAATTAAATTGGATAACCCATGTTGATATATCCAGAAACATAGGTCTCATATCCCACATAAGAGATTGTCAGTATAAAGATTTTAAGAATATTATATAATTCTCTATTTCTCCCATATATAAGTTATTGCAATATAATGTGGGGTAGCATTTATAAAACTCACCTACTTCCCTTGGTTTATTTACAAAAGCGAACAGTAAGAACTATTACTTTTTCTAGTCGTCTTGCTCACGCTACTCCTCATTGTGTGGGCCCACGGCCATGGCTTAGTGGTTATCGAGTGCGCTTACTGAAGACAACTTCAATGTACCGTTCACAGGATCGAGGCCGTCTGTCGACCCTCAGGGATATGAGTGAGTCGCACCATGTGGCATCGGCAATCACAGGGGTGGATTTTACTAGGTTTTCTCCTGGTTTTCCACCGTAATTTGGCAAAGAGCACTGTGAAGTGGACAATCCGTGGTCATTAAAGTGAAATACCTTTGTGTACGACGTTAACCCCCAATAAAACAAACAATATAGTACACATTGTGGACCATAAGCAACTGTAGGGTACTTTTGCTGCGTTAACGTACTATGTCATCAATTGAGTGACGCCAACCGTTGATTTGCCGGCTGACTAAGGACAGCTTGATTAGAGAGTAGCAATACTGTCTTCACTTAGCACTATGGAGGGACATATCCTTAAGCACGGCGTACAAGAAGAACCAATCAAACGGTCTCGATTGACCACATCTTCCTATGCAAGCGTCAGTATATGTAAGACGAGGCTTCCACATTACTATCCCTTGCAGTAATTCGAAGGAAAAACGTGGCACAAATTTCATTGGACTATGGTTGTTTGTTTGTTTGTTTGGTTGGTTTCGGTTTAACGTCGTACTCAAGGGTATTTCCCTTATATGACGACGGATTGTCCACTTAACAATGTCCCTGGCCTAATTGCGATGGAAAACCGGGAAGAAACCTCGTAAAAACCACCCCCGCGATTGCCGGAGCCACATCTGCGACTCACTCATATACCTGAGGATCGACAGACGGACTCGATTCTGTGAACGGTAAATCGAAGTTGGCTTCTGCGAGTGCGCTTGCTAAGCACTAAGCCACGACAGCGGGCCCTGGACTATGGTAGAAACACGTGTGCCAATCGACAACAAACAAGCGTGGCTCCACTGACAATTGACATGTCTGTGATGACGCCTGGACTCGTTAATGGGACTAAGATCGAGCATGTATATTACATATATAGCCTACTTGTCATCCTGTGTTACGACCGCCTCTTTCTTATTCTAAGAAAGCCTCAATCTGATTAACTTTAGTTAAATCATGTTTTATCGTCTATGGAGGCAAGATAAGAAAGGAAGAGAGGCTTAATGCAACGATCTTCTTTTCCGCCTTGCTTCGGGAAGATGGATTGACCACGAATATTAATATAACTTGGCTTCGTATGTTGGTTATTGTAAAATAGTACTCCATACGGTGCCCGAGGCAAGCACCTCGTATGTGGAACAGGGGAATAAGATCTCAAGAGGCGCGACAAGTGTTCATTGTGACTTTCTTATATATATTTTCAGTACGAAAGCAGAAGCCAAAAAGAAAATGACAGTTCTATTGTGGGCAGGGTTTGTTCTCAGCATATTTGGTATTGTACTAAGCAGCTGGTCAATTTCCTTTACCGCCATCGCCTTGCCACTCAAATTATCCTTCAACTTAACCCAGTCACAGGGTATGTATGAAATATTTCCCCTAAAGAAACATATTAAAATCTGATTTGATTTCCGTTGTCGTTGTAGGCTTAGATTCGGTTGACTGGTATACATCTCCCAATATAATAATGAGGTCATGTCATTCTGGTAAAATGTCGATACTAGAAGGCCAGACCAGTGGATTTTTTAAACTAAAACCTATTATTTTAAATACTTTAGACGGTATCTTTTTTGGAACCCAGAACACAAAGGCGCTATATTGTTGAGTACAAAAAAAAGAAATTATGTCATCGCCGTGATCTATACATGGAAAGCGTTCAGTGATGTTTATATAATAGGCGCTTGTGTCTTGATTGGTTAGATTCATTATGTTATGGCTACCACCGAGGAACTTCACATAATAAAGAACAGTAACATAGCTAGAAGCATATAGTGAATTTTGGACTGCATTTCGGTCAATGGATCAAAACATCATCAGAGAGAAATACTAAAGCATAGTCTCCGGAAATGATAGGGAATTCATGGCCGACTCAACGGTTTAGTTTATTGATCGAACCACCGTCATGAGACACATAATAAAGATTAGTACAGTCCCTGGACATGATAGGGAATTCCTGATTGACTCAACGGTTTGGTTTATTGATCGAGCCACCATCATGACAAATTGCGTCCTGTATGTGTCCTCTCTTGTCTTTGTTTGTTGCCAGTGGTGAAAGGTGAAAGAAATCATGAGTCAATCGCGAAAGTCTTTGACTACTTGGCGGGCTCTGATATATGGCTTAAGTGATCTTCAGTGTGTCTTGAAGGACGTGGTAAGTCGGCAAACTCTCACATGCTCTAAACATTCCTAGGAGTCCTCCGATTTAGCCAATCTGTTCTTAACTGCTTTTAAATGGTCGGGAGTCGCTCGTAACATCATCTTAAGATTTAATGGTCGAACCTGATCTGGAGCGATGGGAGTGTGGCAATACACTCAAGAGCGTTTAGAGCGATACACGAGCAAAACGTGCAACTGTCGATTGCATCTCGAGGTACTGACGACAAACTGCCGTTATTATGTGTTTTGCTTAATGCGGGGGACACACGAGCGAACATTATCGCCCTATCGCGGCGATCCGATTGTCAGGGAATTCCCCAGCCAAAGTGTTCGGCCGACTTGAGCCCACACACGTGGCAATTGGCCCAGCGATTCGGAGTCCTTTTCCCCATAAAACATCAACAAAAGTCATGTGATTTGTCCGATATGGCGAGATTAAAATGGTAATATATTTACAAAAGACGAGTAAGACATAGACTCAGATGGGAGAACAGAAATAGTTGGATGTTGCCATTTTGTGTCACGTGAAAAGTACTCGAACTCAGATTGGTTGATCAGCCATTGATTCGAGCACCTGTACTCGCTAGCATGAAAACACGGGCGATCGCTCCACCTGATAAATCACTGGAAATTAAATATCGGCCGAAAATATCAAACATTTTTGCTCCGAGCGACTGGTCGGCGGACGGCTTAGCAGATCATAATCGCTGTCGCCGGTGTGAACAAGGGTCGCAAATTCACCAGCGATTGGTACAATTGTCGTGACCGGGCGAATATATTCGCTCGTGTGTCCCCCATATAAGTCGGGTCCGGCTCACCACCGATGGCTTAAAGACCCGTTCGAGATGATAAACGTGTGACAAAAGATCTATCCATCCTTTTGACGTTGTATTCAAGATACCTTCAAGAATAACTTAATAGCAATAAATAAACAGTTGCCAAGGCGACATATTCTGCTCACTTTAAGTTTAAATAGGCTACTAAATATGTGTGAGTCATTCAGTCGTAGTCATTGGAGAGATAAACATGAATGCTCGTAGGCGATAATGTTTAATGCGGAGCAAGCAGAAGACCTTCTGAAAGAGCAGTGTTATATAAGAAGAAATAGAAGTTAGAGGTTGAGACATTGGGTAAAACCCTGGGTGCAAAGAAAACAGCAGTTGTTGCAGTAGGATACCCTAATAAATGAGACCCGGAAAGGTCCCAGAACTTCATGAGACTGCCCCCAGTATTGTGCGGTGAAGTACTGAAGTGGATCTAGCCAAGAATCATCAAAGCCTTTGGTGCCGGGCCCACGTTTTGTGTGACAATGCGGTATCTAGCTTCCGGTAACAGCTACAGCAGCATGAAGTGGTATTCTCCCAGTAGCCTACCTGGGAACACCAGATGCGTATTTGTCAAAGAAGTCTGCCAACAATATATGACGAATACGCACAGGATGCCATTAGTGCCCAACTACAGCTGCTGAGCGGCGTGCCGTAGATCACTAATTTCTCCGAAGATGGAATCGCACATCTTTGTCAAAGAGAGCACCGCAATCATGTGGTCTGCAAGAGCACTGCCAACATTGGTTCTTTTTACCACAATTAAAAGGGCCTTTTTTAATCATAAGCATGCCTCTAGTGAATGCTGACTATAAGTTCTTGTGTATAGATGTAGAACCCGATGGCGCCTCATCAGATGCCCGGACCTATAACGATTCCGAGTTTAATGAAGCTCTTGACAACCATACCATCGGCTTTCCTGACTCTAGACCACAACTTGGTGCAAACAGAGATGTTTCACTCTTCTGTCTTGGAGACGTGGGCGTAATATGCAAGATGTTCTGAATGTAAAAGCTCGCAATCGTGGCACGAAGAGAGCTACGAAGCAAAGGCATGTACCTGAATCACTAGCTTAATTCAGCATTAGGCACAGTTCCATGGTAGTACAGAATGCCTCAACCAACCCATTGAGGAAAAGTATCATATAACTGTGTCACATCACATCTCATATTTTATGTTGTTCTTTTATTGGATGAGCTCTAATTTCTACTGCCCTTATTAACAGATTTTGTTAAGATCATTAAATGTTTAATTTCGAGTTTGAGAATAATGAGAACAAAAACAAAATTCCAAATAAGACACATTGCCAATTTAATAAGTATCAAACAAAATTAGTACATCAGTTAGTTTGAGAGGGAGGGGGAGGGGAGGGGGTAACAGTTACAAGTAATACATGAAGGTAATAATCTAGTTTCAAACCCCTATCCGATAATATTAACATAATCTGCCAATTTTGAAATTTTCATTAGGCTGCCATCTGTAGTTTGCCTATCAGGAAATTACGGTTAGCGCAGAACATAACGGTAACTGACACTGGTAGAATTGTATTCCAAGATGGATGGTTACCAGAACCATATGTTAGGTCCATATAGCCACTGGTGGCTACCTGCGTAGCTGCTGGATCCGACATGCTCCTGGGTCGAGGTTGCAGTTGGCTGAGCTCTGCTCTGTTAACAGTTTGCTGATGACGAGGCTTCGAAGAATGGGACTCCGTCTGAAGTAATGACAAAACTTACCCTCATTACCCTCCATGACAACTGTTGTTATTGGCCCCAACTGAAAAAACAGTACATGAAAACACCACAGATAATATATTGCGACATGTCTAGCCATTGCTTATATTTCAAAATGTCACAATAACATCAATTATTATTTCCATGGTATACATAAAAGAAAATTGTAAATATTTTTTTATTACCGTGTAACCCCGTGTTGCTGGTTCATGTATGCCACACCTGCTCTCGGAATACCTTGCCATTGTACTCCTTGGGCTTTATACTTTTCAGATATGTATTGGCCTGTAAAAACTACAGCATGGGCTCCTCCATTTCGTCGGATAGCATGCCCGACTTTCTTGGCTTCTGCTTCTTGATCTGTGCGACATGTTGCGTAGAATTGGAAGTGGAAGGAGTAAGACCAGAAGCTGCAGGGCCCGAAACAGCAATCTGGGCACCAATAACATCTGGAGGAGGAGGAGGAAATCTGGAAGGGCTAACAGTGGCCTCACTGGCAAAGTCAAAACCAGTCTCCATATCTGCTCTGTGTCACTGGAAGATGAACAAGAATCTATTATTTGCTTCCTTGACTTAACTTGGCTTATTTGGCTTAGGGTTGTATCACATAGTCCACAACATTTGTGCTTCAGCAGCTTACGAGCCGCTCTGATTGATCGATAGGATGCGAACAGAATGCGAGTAGGACGTGAATGATCTGATACGGCACGTCAGTGGCCGTATATAGGCTGTTTGTAGCTTTGTATAGCTCTTGCAAAACATGAATGACATAATCGTGACATTTTTTATATTTGCACCACATTTCCTACGCTCTGTCGACAATTTGAAAACAATTAGATTGTGAAGATGATGAGGTGATTGTTATTAGGTCTCGAATGTGTGACACTGCCGTACCGGAAAAAAAAGTAACCGGAGCTGAAAATCGCTGGTCTTCTCCTGAAAGGTTTACGTAGCGATGAGGTCTGACTAGGTATTTTACCTTAACCTAAACATTACCTCAGTTCGGTCAACCCTCATTAAAACACGTGATGTGCTCAAATATGTCAGACAACTTTTATTATTATTTCAGTTGAGATGGTGTCGGCTATGTCGAATATCGGAGTCGCTCTCTGCATTTTAGAACCTTTGATATCAGGAAGATTCGGCTACAGCACCAGCTATACATTAGCATGGATTATTTCACCTATATCTAGCATGCTATCCCTCATTGCTATACGCCACAAGGCTGTCCTTGGTCAGTGTGTATGGCTTTTTGGTGGAATTCAACTGTTGTCGTGTGAGTTCTTTAATATTTTCTTTTAACTTTAGTATACAAATGACAGTGGGTATTTCTACGTGATGTAGTCTTGATTCTAGTATATGTCTAGCTACTCAAACATAGAAATGAATAGTACCATGACAAATGTTTCCGTGACATTCTAGCCTGATAACAAATTAAGAAGCAATTTAAACACATATCTATATAACACAAGGCCTTTGGGTTTTTGTTGTTACAGCGGCCAGTACGGTGTTTATGTATATACTACTTATTACTATTGGTATTAACAACTTTGCCAAAGAACATACCGGAAAGCTGATCGGAATTTATACAGGAATAGGGGCTTTAGGCAAGGTATTTTATGCAGGCTCTATTGAACTGATGTTTGAGGATGATCTGGAGGGTTACTTTCTCTCCGTCAGTATCATTTGGGCTTTAGTCTTCGGTGCATGCGTGCTCTTTCATCGCAAACGGGATATTAAAGACCCAGCTTTGGTCGCGGAAGATGAACTAAAGGAATCACTTGACAATACTGAATCTGTGGACGTGGAAGACAATGAATCAGTTCCTGTTCGTGACGTGTTCCGAAGTCCACATTTCCACTTAATATTTTGGTCTTATGTGTCTATGGATGGATGTATGATAGCCTTTATGAACAACGTGACCTCCTTTGGAGACTCGACAGGAATGAAGAAGACAGAGCATCTTGTCTACATACTATCCATATCTACATTTGTCTGTCGAGTGTCCTCGGGTGTATTGTTGGATAAAATTGAAACACTGACTGGTCGTTTTGCTCTTGTGATTCTGTGTCACCTATCATTGATCTCCGCCATGATAATAGTATTGATTGTTTTCTCAGAGGCCGCGTTATATTTTGTGACAGTTCTCGTTGGGGTGGCTTCCTCGGCTAGTTACTCTTTGCCTTTGACGCTTCTTATCAACCGATTCGGACGTGCAAATTATAGCATTATATTCGGCCTTATGAATATGTTTGCAACATTAATGGTTATTTGCTACCAGTCTGCAATTGGATTTTTCTACGACATGGAGGCCAGTCAACAAAAGTCTGGCCACTTCTGCAAAGGAAAATCTTGTTTCCATCTTACCTTTGTTATTTTCCTAATATCTGGTGTATTTGCCACTGTCTTACAGGTTATCAACTTTTTGCTCGACAGTAAAAACAAATTGAATAAAGTGTGTGAATGACATTTTGTTATTCGCATGTAGGTTATATACCAGTATTTCCTTCCCTCTTAAGCTGATATTTCATTGACATTATATGATTGATTGTTTGTTGATTGGTACGGTTTGCCTGAAACTCTTATTTCACGTTGCGTATTGAACTATTATCTATCACAGGCAAAAGTTTCGTTCAAAATGCCAGATTTTAAATCGAATTAAATCTTACACGGTTTCAATTCAAAACAGGTTCAGAAAAAATAACTACCCAAACTGCAACTGTCTTGACATGAGATGTGTCCGTTCGCACTCACTGGCTAAAACCAGTTTAGCAGCGCCACGTTGGCTATTTGCGTCATTGTGACGTCTATTGCATACCTAGAGCTTTTCGGACATCATACTTCAAGTCTGTTTAAACGTTGGAATTGACTTAAAGCCACATAGTAGTGGAAGAAGTTAAACCAACTGAAAATCACTCATTGGCGTACACAAGGACAACGTCAAACCTAAACCCCTAATCTAAGTTTGCGTATACCAGAATCACAGGATATTCGCTAGTTTTATTTAAAGGAAGGGATAAATTTCAAACGACAAAAAGACGAGACTAGTTATCTCCCTTGAAACCATATCGCTGATGTTTGACAATGACGTAATGCTTTCTGTATAAACTGTGGTTAAAATAAATCAGGTTATACGATTTTTAGGAAAGTGAACTTCACGAAAAGAGAACAGTTGTATATATTTTAATGGAATAATTATCTTTCTCTGCCGGATTTCTGCTAGTTCTGACTTCACATTCAGTCTGGACCCACTTGCACAAAGCCTCTTTCATCTTAAGGTGACCTTAGTTTTCCCTTAGGCCCAAACATAGGCGACGAGCCTCTTTCACAAAGCCCCCTTAGCGTAAGGTCTAAGGGGGCTAGATGTTCCTCCTAAGTATCACCTTAAGTGTTAAAGGGAAAGACAACTGTTTTTCGACCTAAACTAATTATTTTTATTGCATATTTGCAAAGACAAACATCACTATTGCACTCGCATTTGAGTAAGCATAGCCGTTAATTAGTTCATTTAACAGGCGAAACTATCGTCATTGTTCGAAAACACGATCGGTCACCAGTGGGGAACAGCCACGACTAGATGATATAACTACCGTGGTTTGGAACCATGACGTCAGCTCCGCTCTTTAAATCCACTAATTAACGGCTACGCTAATTCGAATGTAGGTGCAATACAGATGGTTGGCTTTGAAAATATACAATAAAAATAAAAAGTTTAGGTAGAAAAACAGTTGTCTCCCTTTAATGTCACGTTAGCCTATAGAGACTTTGTGGATGTGGGCCCTAGTCTCTAATGACGTATATGTTTTACTTCCAAATTTCAGTTTGACACAAACAATACAACCAAGAATCGTTTCCCCCTCTTTAAAGTGTGAATACGCCCGTAAGTAGGCTTACGGCAAACAAAATGCAAGCTTATACTCAATATGTATATCGGGGTCGAGCGTTGTGAAGATGTCACAGAAACAAAAATTGCGCGATATTTAGCTGATTGTAGACTCAGCTGTGTATGTGAGGTGAGCAAAGAAACACAAACGACGTCTCTTGTATTGGAGAGTTGGTTAGGCAGTGAAGTTCTGTTTAGTTCATCACCATGCTCACACATATAGTTCACTAAATTTCCTTCCAGTACCTTGGCCATAGAATACTTTTTTTGTCAGTCTGCACAGCAAAGCAGGCTGATTTTTCAGGAACATGACACTCGTCATCGTAAGCCCTGTAAGCATCAACTATCGAATTGAACCAGATCATTTTCTTAATGCATCGTGAACACGAGTGCGCGGCAGTCACTGTCGTCGTTGTCATGAATCCGTCGGACGATTTGACCATTGTAAATCCGTACATTGTTCTATTGCTCGTTGCTCCGCTTCGCGGTGTCTGTTGTCCGGTATGTGCTTTGCCCTCACCGACCAATCGCAGAGTTGTTGCCATATCCGTTAGGTAGAACCGGGATGTAGTGAACACCTTTCTCGTCTAGCTCCTGGACGAATGTAGGCTCTCACAGTTTGCGCTTTCTAAAGCCAACTCTGATGTACCGTTCACGGGATCGAGTCCGTTTGTCGGCTACCAGGTAGCCTATATGAGGGAGTCACAAGATGTGGCTCCGGCAATCGCGTAGGTGGTTTTTACGAGATTTCTTTCCGGTTTTCCACCATTATAGGGCAAGGAACAGTGTGAAGTGGACGGAACAGTGTGAAGTGGACAATCCGTCGTCATATAAGTGAAATACCGTTGAGTTAGTTGCAGGTTTTCAAACAAAGCCTCTGCTCTGTCGGAATATCATACTTAACAGCAGAAAAATACAATTTTCTTTTCGAGCATTGGTTCTTGTTATACATATTCTTTATTGTCAGTAACAGTGGACATGCTTACTGCTTGCTTTGTTCAATGACAGTTTAATGTATTTCATCGTGCGGATCTATAGCAGAGGAATTTGAGGCACCGTGGTAACACACTGCTTCACATTGCCGATTACTCGAACCCGGAGGGATAACTCCTACTTATTTGACTAGAAATGTGACTCAAGTGTGCCACAGTGTGGAGTACATTTTGTTAGAACAAGTTCTGTATGTTTGAAGAAAGAACCGCATGACTGGTCAGCTACGGATAGTTAATGTTACAATCTCAAACACATTATTCTAGTATCTGTATATAATTATACAGAATGTTAAATTGTTTTGTTTAGATTTGTCCAAATAAGTTGATTGCATATATCATTCAACCACCTGGCCCAGCATTTTTGCACACTGGCGCTTGGGACATGACATTTGTTTTGCTCCCCTCCAAAATTATATTCTCTTTGCTCACGCGAATACGTTATCTAATACAGCCGGGACCAACCGTGTTTAGAACAACGATCTTACCCGCTTATTTTCACCACTGTTAACAGATGTCCTATAGGATGAATAAAACAATTCTTGTCACAAAAGTACCATAGAGGGTTGGTAGCGAGCTAGCTGCCTGCTGTTTCTTTTACATGGCGTATATGTGCAGGGGGTAAGCGTTGATATTCAGATAAACATCTCCTACTAATTTGGGTAATAGTATCTATATTAATATTGTTGTCAAAACAATATATTTATTTATTTAACCTACAGTGCAGAAGTAAGCTTTCCCAGACACCACAATAAAATTCGGTGACACCCGTGAAAGCCATAGTAACGCCTGCACACCTCATCGCAACTCCTGTACATGCGTTAGTTTGTTTATACTTTGAACAATGTGAAATGACGTGGCAACATTTTATAATAAAAGTTATTATTAACATTAAGTATATACTTACATATATATAGTAAAAAGAGGGCAGTTGGGGTCGCATTTACTATTACATAATAAG
>JAVFBX010208634.1:0-22118 GCA_034783855.1 Mopalia kennerleyi
TCGGTTTGAATTCGAATTTTGACCAGATTTCTCTTGGCTCGTACAAGATAAGTACGCATTAAATAATTTTCGTTTTTTGCATTATTTTAATTTATGAACAAACTTTGATACCACTTATAATCGTAGCAATCTGAATTTATTGATAAAGCTAATTTTGGGCGCTAGTGCCTCTTTAATTAGTTAATTTAACTGGCGGGACTGACGGGATTGTTCGAAATCACGGTCGGCCACCAGTGTGTCCGTTTGCTTGTGTATACGTACTTGAAGGCATCTGTAACAACACGGCGTATACATAAGCTTGGCCATCCAAGCGCAATGTTAATCGGTTGTATACATATCAAAATAGCTCTTTGAGAAACACATACGGTTCGCATGTTTTCAGCTGACATGCGGCTTTAAAATATCCGGTTTTTAGTACCAAGTTGATATGTACAAGTTTTTGTTGTTGTTGTTTCGCTTGAGGACGTAGTCTTCACTTTCGGCTTTATATGAAAGCATCCACCAGTACAGACAATCGGGGACAGCCACGACTAGATGATATAACAACTGTTGTCTTTCCCTGTAAACGGAAAGACAACTGTTTTTCTACCTAACTTATTATTTTCGCATTTTATTATATAATAAAGCATAGCCGTTAATTAGTTAATTTATCAGGCGGGACTGACGTCATTGTTCGAAAATACGGTCAGTCACCAGTGTGGCCGTTTGCTTGTGTATGTATTGTAAGGCATCTGCAACAACACGGCGTATACACAAGCTTGTTAATCGGTGTATACATATCAAAATAGCCCTTTGAGTAACACATGCGTTTAGCATGTTTTCATCTGACATGCGGCATTAAAAATCCGGTTTTTAGTACCAAAAGGTTGTTTGTTGTTGTTGTTTCGCTGGGGACGGAACCCTCCCTTTCAGCTGTATATGAAAGCATCCACCAGTACAGGCAAAATGGGACAGCCACGACTAGATGATATTATAACTACCGTGTTTTGGAACAATAACGTCAGTTCCACTTTTTAAATTAACAAATAAGCAGCTAATTCGATTGCAAGTGCAAAACTGATGGTTGTCTTTGAAAGTATGCAATAAAAATAATAAGCTGTCTTTCCCTTCAAGTTGATCAGACAACATTGGGTGTGATTGGTCCAAAGAGAAAGTCAATATAAATTAGTACAGTATGTTAAAACAAACAATTGCCTTTCAATACTAGTAGCTACAGAACACACACGACATTTGCGGATAATCAGTTTTCGATCCAATTTAATTCATTGTTTAATTAAAGCGATACTCCGGGCTGCAATAACCCCTATATCAATTGAAAGGTTATCATTAAATATACTTAAATATGGCATGGACTTGTCGTTTATTAATTTTATAAAATAACCTGAGGGCTACAGATATATACCATCCTACAGACACAGACAGCTGACATTATGATGTCACGCGACTCACACTTTTGTGTGTTACGGGTTAATAACATGTGTAAACTGTCCAAGCTCAACCGTTCTATAAATAGTCTGTAGGTCTCGTGACATACTTTAGGCACTTATTTTGAAAAGAAAGATATTTGATTGGTCAATATTTGTGGAGCTCTAAATTCTGTTTAGTGACAATTGTATTCTCGCGAGAGTTGCAATAGTGGACGAGAATAAGACAACTCTCGTACGCCATGCCAAGCCATCGTGCATTAATTTCCTCCAATATTTGGGGCGACCTATCTGCCACAGATCAGCAAATGAAAGAAGTGCAAAACAAGATGGCCCGGGTGTATCTTAGAATCATTGTCTCGACGTAGGAAGTAGAATCGACTATATTTTAGAATGGCTTAGTGATAAAAGTACCAAGACATGGCCGCTTGAATGAATTTTACTGTAGTCCAAGCAGTACCCAATGTTGAATATCGAATTATAAAATGGATATAGCTCTATTATAAAATTAGAGAGCATAATTCAACACAAGAAATGATGCCCTTTTTACCTAAATGCATTTTATTGCAGCCCGGAGTTTCACTTTAAACAACAATCAAACAAAAACGAACTTTGACTTTTGACTAGTAAAGCTACATGCAAGCATACAAGAAATAAATAAACATTAATTAAAACTGAAATTTTTTTAAATGGGAGAAAAAAAGATAGGTGGACCATTGTAGAGCCAGTGAAAGTTTAAAGGACTTACTTCCTGTATTCATGAGGGACAATAATTTTTCGAATATAATTCTCAGTCGCTCCACAAACAACGCAAATGTTTTCTTTATCGTGGAGATAGTAGTCCCGAGATGAATCCGGACGACCAGACGGCTCAAAAAACAACCGAACAGTTATGGGGTCATCACATACTTTCTCTGAAAGTCAACAAAAGAAATGTAAATATTTAATCTGACAAAGAACAGTAGGTTAAAAACATAGTTTGTTTGGTTGGGGTTAAATGTTGTACTCAAGGGTATATATTATATGACGACAGATTGTCCACCATAATTTATCTTGGCTTATTATGGTGGAAAACTGCCGGCGACAAATTGTGTGACTCACTCATATACCGGAGGGTAGATAGACAGACTCGCTCCTGTGGATGGTACATCAAAGTAGGATTAGAAACTGCACACACTAACCACCAAGCCACAGCCACTGGCCACGTTCCAATGAAAAATCTCTTCACATTTTATAGTTGTGCCTTGCAGTCAGTGTGGATATATATATATACCATCTTAGTACAAAAGCATCACATAAGTGTGATATAAACTCCCAAGCTTAAAAAGCTGTAAGAAAGGGGGGATAATCTCTCACCTCCCAGTTTTTTCTCAATGTACCAGCATGCCTTCCTCTCATCACAAGTACAGAGTAATTCTCCGTCAGGTGCTTGTAGTTTACAGTTGTGATAGAGTGGGCTTTGTCGAGTAGAATACGACCTCACTGCAGTGGAGAGCTCACCAAACTCAGGTAGTTTAGTATGATGTTTGCCAGAACTACCATTCTCATTCTACAGAGTCAAATAAACATTTACTTTAAAAACATGCCTCTATTAAAAGTTCTACTAAACATGGGGTGCCATATAGGTTTGTTTGTTTATTTGACTGGGGTTCAATTTTACACCCAAGATAATTTCACTTATATCATGACAGATTACCAATTCTCACTTAGCCCAACTAAAATGTGATGGAAACCCAGGGAGAAACCTTGTAAAAATCACTAAACCAATTGCCAGTCACATTGTGTGACTACCACATAAATTTGAGGTCTATCAGGGGACTTTAACCTGAGCCCAGTACATTGGTGGTCGATGAACAGAACACTGTGGTACACCAAGTTCCATCTAATCAAGAAGTTTGCAAAAATAGGCAAATTGTTTTGGATATCAAAGTATTTATGGATTTTTTTATATAGCCTAAATTGATTGGGGTACCAAGGTAACCACAAAGATGAATAATTGTGGACATATTAATCCTGTTTCTGACAAAAATTGACAACTGATCAACAGGTTTCATAAAGACGCAGGCCTTAGTTTTATATAAATAAATATAAAACTTGTATAGTCTAACTTTGTGTCCATTTGTCTCCCAGATACAAATCTAAAGTCTTTTAAATAGATTCGAAGGATTTATTTTATGGACGGAAGTTCACATGATTTAGGGTGTATATATATGCATGGGGTGTTTGTTTGTTTGTTTGATTGGTTTTTAACGTCGTACTCAAGGGTATTTCACTTATATGACGACGGAGACAAATACAAAATGTACAAAATGATCAGCTTCCTGTTCCCCTTTAGCTCTGAGAACGCCAGGGTAACAAAAAGCTCCTCTTTTTTCGCATCTTACGATAGACTGAGGAAGCCGGGAGAGTAATCTGCAGGACTGGCCAACCCGCTCCCCCACGGGGCGGTTCCATGAAACAGAATATCTGAAGCATTTCTATACAAACTCACAGTTTAGTGATGACCACAAACAGTAGCGACACAACGAATGTGGGTTATGATAGTCTTTAGCCTGCGGGTCTTCTGACTGTAGTTGCGTTTTGGTGTTTCACGCAGATTTCAAGGAATAACATAAACATGCTCTTCTCTGTACGATGTGTATTCTTTACTCTGTGGGTGCAGCCACTTCTGAACATGATCCGCTACAGTCGACTACATGGATGTATTTCAAAACTTACTGGCCGTAGCCAGAGGCCAAAAACTATACAAACGGTAAATGCAACGAAATGCAATTCCAGTCGGCTATCACTCTGCAGAGTAGCACTTATCGTTTTTCCTCACTAAAGTGAAGTGAGAGGTGCCCGAGGTAGAACGGTGGCCCTGGTGTGGATAGTCAAATTTGTGATTGTATTATCTTAACCCCACGAAAGATAATGGATGTGTTTCTCAATTAGTTGTATGACTCCGCGAAGTGATTTGGTTCACTGGTTCATCACTTAAATATTATCAGCAATGTTAATGCCAACCGCGTGACAGACACGCCATCTCAATTGCTATAGGCTTTGTTCGTGAAACATGTCAATGCCAACGATTAAACTATTTGTCTCCTATTAATGTCCTACTATCCTCTGGTGTTATTTTGTATCAGCAGCGATGTGTTTTTAGTGTGGTAAAAATATCGTTGATTGCTTTGCCTGACCAAACAAATAAGTGAGCAGCGTAAGGTTGCAGAGGAAAGCAGCGGATCGACCACCGATCCGCTATCAATCTCACAACGACGTGATGGTGGTAAAAGTCAATTGGCCTTTAACTGGCTAGTTTGTCACGGTCACCCCTGATCGGTGTTCAAAACACATTACAGACATACGTGACTTTGAATTTGTGAAGGTTGGAAGTACGCTATGGGTTCTGCTATAATTTTGAGAGAAGACTTTGGAGTTTCTTTTTTGTACAACATCACCAATAAAGGACGACTGTACGGATGGAAAGATCAGTTGGCTTCTAACACATAAAGACATTCATGTACAAATGTACCGGGGATGGCTTGGTTTAAGTTTCTTATAAAAAGACGTATTATGTGGGGTTTTTAACTATCACTTGTGATGTCTTGCCCAATATCTCATCCAATTTTGCTGTATTCACAAACACGAAACACTCACCAGTGCTAATTATGTCAAACCGAATAGGCCTTAAAAGTGGCATGCTTTCTGCAATTGATATAAGATGTTGTGCAATTTAATGCCTTGAAGGCTCTAATCCTAAGTTCATCTTAATTGACATGGGTCCAGTACTAAAGGCATTTTCCCTATAGTGATTAAGATCAAGTTCGGCTTGATTGCTTCGTGCAACAATACCCTGGTACCCTTAAAAATATTTTATTTAAAATACATTTACTGAGTTTATACGTTTTACTTTCTAGGGCACTGAGGTGCATCGAGAACGAAAATTGTCTCATGTTAAATGTAAAAATCTGACGTAGCCTGCCATTAAGCGGTTTGTTTAATAAAAAAAGAACACATCTTTCTTTAGAATCTATTAATATCGACTTAGTTACGATATACATTCAGTTAATAAATTACAACACTGATGGCCACATGGCAAAAGCGTTAGAACCTTCGAATAATTATAACTTATTTATGAGTGAATATACTCTACGAAATACGACTTAATGCCATGAAGTATTTCGCCCTGTGGGGGAGCGGGTTGGCCAGTCCTGCAGAATACTCCCTCGGCTTCCTCAGTCGATCGTAAGAGGCGACAAAAGAGGAGCTTTTTGTTGCCCTGGTGTTCTCAGAACTAAAGGGAACAGGAAGCTGATCTGTTTGTACGTTTTATTTTTGTCTCCGTCGTCATATAAGTGAAATACCCTTGAGTACGACGTTAAACACCAATCAAACAAACAAACAAACCATGCACCCATCGAGCTGTCATACCATTATATGAGTGAAATAATCGAAAGTACGATGTGAAAGCCCAATCAAACAATCTTATACCGTTCTTCATGACAGTGCCCTCGTGCTAAGCCCAGTAAATTTCAAACATAAACATGCTGTGTGTAATTATTTCTCAACAGAGCAAAAAAAACCCAAAACAATCACAGTTTAACAGTTGTAAGTGTGGCTATTTACCGTTGGAGTACATTGCTGACATTTAAGTTAAATGTCGACTGATTAATTCAATCAACATTTTATGGCGTTGCATATAAGCGACATGTATGCAACTTTTTGTATTATTACAGGCTCACCCATCTTTTATTTTCTTCTGTCAATTCATTAATCCATCACTCCCTCTACAGTCATTTTTGTCTGTTATCTGGCTGTCTAGTATGCTTAAGCATTCAAATGTTTCCCAACGCATTATCTCAATTAACCGGCAAAACGAATCCGATGTGTTTTGGTGTCTTATAAATTATATTTGTTTTTGTTGTATTGCACCAGATGTTGCATTGAGTATAAACACAATGCAAAACATTCTGAAATACGACAAAACATGCTGTGCCTTGAACCTGGTCATTGTGCCTTGAACCTTGTCATTGTGTCTGGATTAATGTAATGTGTCTGGAATAATGTAATGTGTCTTGAATCTTGTCACTGCATCTCGACTCGTGTCATTATGGCTGGGATCTTGTCATTGTGTCTTGAATCTAACCACTGGGTCTCGAATCCGGTCACTGGACAGTGACTTGCCATCATGCCATTTTGTCTTCAATCTTGTATTTCTGATTGTGTCATGAATCTTGGCACTGTATGTTGCCGTTGGCTTTGAGTGTGATTTTCCATCAGCCATTGGCCAGTCACTTCCTCATATAGGGGAAATGACATAAAACACGAGGATACCAGGATAATGAAAACAAACGGTGCTCGACAATTTGAATCTTTAGGAGCCATCTTTTGTATGTATGTGTTACTTGTTTATATCGATCGATCTCTCTAGCAATATAACAACCACTAAATATTCTTGTCTGTTTTGTTTTCCAGTCGTTGGTACACGTGGTCAAGCATCGAAAGACTTTAACAGAAACGGAAGTTCGTTATTATGTGAAACACTTAATCGAAGGAGTTAATTATATTCATACCAAAAATATCATACATAGAGATTTAAAGCTCGGCAACATGCTTCTTAATGATCACATGGAGTTAAAAATAGCAGATTTCGGATTAGCTACAAGAGTGGATTACGAAGGCGAAAAGAAAATGTAAGTATAGCATTTATATTTTACTTTACCATGTTTTATTAAGCCTGCGTATATCAACACACATTTATAACCTGGTCTAATAAAATCGATGTAGGCATCAAATAAAAAAAACAAAAATGTGTATTGAATTCTATTATTTCTCAAAAAGATTGTTCAAGCATTCAATTATTTATAAGATGGGTGCAGTAGATCTGATGGTAGCCTGTATCGTGTTGGGTCGATTTGTTCCCTGTTGATCAGGAACTGTAAGTCAATACAGACCCATTTACACGTGACGGATCACGTGGCCAAATATGGAGGTCTGTAAGGGGGGCTGTTGAATGTCCGTGTTTGTATTGAACTGGCATTAATCTGTCTGAATACCTCACACCTGGCTATGGATGGCAGTTCTTCCGTGAACGCTCCGTGGCGAAGAACTAAACATTTTTTACACAAACAATAGGATCCTGACAATGGGATGTATTGAACACTGATACACAGATCGTTAAAACACACAGCTACCAAATGTTCTGTACATGAATCTAGAATGCCCGCTTATCATGAGAGACATTGGAAATATTATTATACCGACATATCAAAGCCGAATCCAGTAGTCCAGTTGTTTTTTAAAGCTAAAAAATGGCACATTGATTATTGACTCCAATCCATCACTGCTTTAAAAATATCTACCCGAGTTTAAGTTGAATACGATACATCTGTTCCGCCTTCATTATTTCTAAGAAAATATTTTGATATTTAAACACAATTCTAGACGAGCAATTTTGAAACTTTTGTTACTTTTATCTATTTGTCGCTGGCAGTTGTAACTGGCCCAGTGCCACTATCACATTGGGGTGGCATTTGAAAACTGCACCCACCTTATATCAATTAGTTAGTAAGACGCTATCCATTTCGGTTGGCTCTAACAATTGTTGGCATGTGTTTGCGCTGTGCACGGTTTATTGTCATCAAATATATCTCGTAAGGGCGGTGGCGGATCACGCCTCTTGTGACTTGGCGGTCATCCCCAAACGATTTGTTAACTTTCTCCCCGTAAACCCTTCCTGCTGAGGATGCGGTAGATGTTGGCCACATAATGTACCTGGGTAATAGGCTGTTTAACCACGTTTAACCGACATTTCACTGTGCAAATACGGCAGCTTTTAAACGCCCTTTTTAATGTATAGTCCGTCATTCTTCAAAGTGGATAGGCTGCACGTAACACCCTTCTGGTGAGATAGATATGTGACGAAAGATACGCCGTCTAGCCAAAGGCAACCTTCTCTTAGTCCCGTACTGATTAAACACAAATGAATAAAGACATCTGAGACAGCCTGTCTGTAGACATTTTCACTATATCCGGACTGTCAGCTAGATTTCAGTTGCTATTTTATTAAAATGCTATTGTGATGCAATGTCAATGTTATCAGATATAACGTAGGTTGGTTGAACAAAAAATCGTGTCCAAACAACAGCAGTGGTTTACTGTTTTCCTTATTTTGGGATAACATTGATCAGATTTTAGTCCAGAAACTTTCCCATGCTGAGATCCGGTCGGCGGAGTGGTCTAGGTGGCCGGCGTTTACTGCTGGTGATTTGGTGCCATATTCTGCGGATCGTAAGTTTTAATCCCCAACAGGACTGGTCTTGGGAACTTACTCCTGTTCAAACTGAGAGTCTTATCCCAAAATAGCAAAAATGCTGTTAATATGAACGTTTTAAGGACACACAAAATATTCAGTAATTCGATACGCTGGTATATTATCTGGCACTGTAAATTGAACACCATTGGTGCTTCCTGCACTTGTACCTTGTCTTTCTGTGGTGTTACTGGTGAAAAAGGTGTCCTTTGCTCACTAGACAGACAACCCGTCATATAAATGAATTAAGCCGATACAGAGAGAGTGGTTTCTTCCAACATTTGTCTTGAATGTCGTGGAGCGACGGCTGGAGTTTGGTGTTGCCCTCTTACTCTCAGAGCCACGGGGGCAACACGATGATCTGGTATGGCGCCTTTGTTTTTGCGCCTTGTCCTTGTCCAGGTGTTTAACCCACAAGCAAACAACCAAATAAACCCAGCCAACAGTTTTATTAAGATATTTACCCTTCAAAGAACGAGACGCTTAAAAAACAGACCGTATAGTTTAGGCATCCAGTTAAACAACACTTATCTGGCTATACTTTCTAATTTTAAACGTATCACCTGAATACAAAGACTGGAACATTCTCCTCAAAGTAGAAATGTTTTATTTTATATCCCATTTCTCTATATATAGAATTATTTCTTAATGTGACAGGTAGAAAGATATATACTGTGACGAGCTTTACCTCGTGTAGACAGACTTGCCTGTGTAACTGCGTGCACTTAAACAAAGTTCAATTTCTTATATATGTAATGTTGATCAAGCTGTCAGCTGCATTTAGGCAATATTTCAAAAAATGCCTCGTCATGCAAATCTTAATTTGAAAAGTTGACAAAGTGTACGGTCGGTCGTTGTGGGACCTCTCTGTGCCCTAGTGGTCTGTGTGTCAATGGGCAGCACGGAGATGCCCCCTTCCTATGTATATGTAGATTCTTTGTTGTGCCATCTATTGCGTTTAGTGCACTCCTTCGCCCTATCATTGTGTTTTGACGGTGACACCGACGTTGAATTCCTTAATACATTTGGGTTGCACACCTTCATATAAGAAAAACATAGTACGGCGTAAAACCTAAAACGAATAATAATTAATTGGAAATGATCTAGTATCTGTCGGCTTTTTATTGCGTCTGTCTCGTCATCAGTAGATTGGGGATTCGCGCATTAGTTGAGTGAGACTGGAATGCATAAGGAAAGATCCGCTTCTTCCTCTGCGGGCACTCGGCATCAAAGGCTCAAACAATGACTTACCAGCCCGTGGTAGAGGTGTCGTTCTTTCTTTCTTTCTGATAACACATCCTACGAGTTCGAGGAAGGCTTGCAACAGCGCGACATAAGCGAAATTGCCGATCAAATTGTCCCAAGTATCTATAGAGCAAATAAACAAAGAGAACTAAATGAAATGGATTTGCGATGTATGTTGTTTCTTAATATAACTTTGCTTATAATAATGAAATTTAATGGTGTATTTATGTTGTGAGCATTGCCAGGTTCATCTATAAAATAAAACTAATTATATGCCCAGCCGCGTATGTTTCTTTGTATGTATGTACCTAGTCATGTATAAAATATTAACAGTAAATTGAGCAATGTTTACTGATAAAAGAATCTAAAGTGACAGTTTTGTCCGGAAGTTGAGGTAACCATTTAACCCGATTTGCCACGTCTCGTAATCTCATTTTTTGGGGATAAATCTTTAATTAATAAATCATATCGTATATTTATACTATAGTTAAAGTGCTCGGTCGTTAATGCTTATAAAGAAGCACCCCGTGTGGCAATCGCGCAGAACAACGCCTAATATAGCGGCGGTTGAAACCATCTGTTAATTAAATTTTCTTACATTCAAAATATATACCTGTATAAGAATGTCTGCTTACGTACTTACTTCTCGGGGTATTATCTATGTTTAGCACGATCGACAATCCAGTGAACGGTTTAATTTGTTTGTAAAGTTGTATACTTCGCAGCTGCACTTAAACATTTTTGCGAAAAAAACAATTTATATACAGAACTCAATTATCAAGGGCAAAGATTCGACACATTAACTCTAAAAATTTTCAGGGTTTTTCCAACTGGCCTTGGATACCAGCTTCGATTCTCGGCTACATGTTACGTAACTGCTCGTATTGTAACAATGTAGACCGTATCTGGATACAGCTTGTTCTAGAAGCCTTGTTTTATTTCACCTTACGTGGGCCTATCCCCTTTGGCAAATACAGTAACACCGCTATCGCGAGTTGTATGCAGACAGTTTTGCATAACGTGTTTTCCTAAAGCTAGCTTTATATAGTTCTTAAAAATAATAAGAATAAAAGAGAGAAAAGCAGATGGCACGTGACTGTGGATTCGGAACTTGATTGGTGGACACGTTTAACTATAAACCAATTGTATTAAAACTGGAAAGTTATTAAATAAGCGATTTATTTTCATTATGAATTGTCTCACATAATTGATAGATTACAGTATTTGTATTTATAACTTGTTTGCTGTTGGTTCAAAGCTGGCTTAATTCATAATACAAGATTGAAAAAAAAAAAGATTGAACAAAAGCTACAAATGCGTGTTCTTTAGGTTATGGACTGAGGTTAAACAAGCTGAGGTTAAACAGATGATAGTTCAGACAATTGAGTTGAAACCCGTGCGGTAATCGAACCCACGGCCCTCTGAGTAAGGTCCAAATCACCAGCTGTTAATTAGGTACCTTGCCCTCTGGCTAAGGTCAGTTTGTTTGGAGAGTAGCAATGCTGTCTTTATTAGCACTGGGAGAATATAAACTTTCCAACAGGATCAAAACACCTAACATTTTATGGTTGTGCTATATTGTTCATTTTGGTTGGAATACACCAATCTATCAATCGTCATGGAATCAATTCCCCCTACTGGTCTCGAAGTTGAACTAGCATTAGTTCATATTGAGAAAGGGTATAGTCCCAAAAATATTGTTAATATTCACTTCTAGATAACGACAAAGGTATTTCATTTTCTTAATTCTATTTCACTTTTAATATATTTTCTCATCTCAGGACTGTCTGTGGGACTCCAAATTACATAGCTCCGGAAGTTTTACAGAAAAAAGGCCACAGCTTTGAGGCGGATATATGGGCCATAGGTTGTGTGATGTAAGTACCCACCTCTCACTCGAGGACTGTTTGTTTGGTTATAATGAAATACTATTGAGAATCGAACGAAGTAAAACCTCAGAAGAAATGTAAAAAATTTCCATCATTTTATGTACTTTCTTGGAAGATATTCTTGGAACCAAACTGCCAAATGGGCATAACAAACCGATACTTATCCTGGATCAACAACAACAACAACAACAACAACAAATGTGTTAAGACAAAACTTTTATTTATCGACGAACACATTTCACCCATTAGGACTGCCATTTGCAAACAACACAAGCTCTCTGTTTTCCTGCAACCTATAGCAGTTGTATAGAGTTTTGTGTTGCGTGCACGGCATGCTTGTTGTCTATCCTTCAAAGAACAATCTTCTGGTATTCCCATTACAATCTTCACATCCTTCTTCAAAGAAACATAACGATCAGTCTGTGTGATCACTTGCCGGATTTACAAACAGTTCAGTTTTTTATGCACTCAGTAATTCCGTTTCACCCTGGTGCCTCGATTTTATTTCCTCAACCAAATAAACCTATAAGCTTCTATACTCCAATCCAAGTTAAATAAAAAAAAAATCGACAGAGACGCGCGCTAAATATTTGTGAAAGAAGTTTCCGAGTGTCTGTGAATTTGCTAGTTTTCTATTTATTCTCTCCTAATTTTTTAAATTAAACAAAAGTTAGATAAACTTGAAACATATTTTAAGAAAGTGTTTCTGTTTTTTAGGTATGCACTTCTAGTCGGACGGCCTCCTTTTGAAACTTCAAGCCTTAAGGAGACCTATGTGCGAATCACCGCCAATTCCTACTTCCTTCCGCCCGGTTTGTCTCAATCGGCTAAAAATCTTATTCGAAAGTGTTTGACACCTGAACCCGAACTTAGACCAACTTTAGAAGATCTCAAAGTGGATGATTTCCTTACAAGTGGTTATTTGCCCAAAGTTTTACCAACGTCATGTTGTACATCTATGCCAAAGTTTACATCAAGTGGTTCTCGGTGAGTAGGCTATGCACTTTTGATTTACCATGAAAACTTTTCATTCTGACATTTTATGAGTAGAAAAAACTTTTTTTGTTCTCAAACAAAAATTAGGCGAAAATTCATTTATGGTTAAAAAAAAAACAAATTCGGCGGAAAAAAATTCATTTAATTTGTAATCAATCTATGCTTTATTTGATACAGACCCTTGTCATACGCAGTTCCGGTTTCCCAGAACGATGCCATGAAGAAAATTACGTCATCGCTAAGTCAGTGGAAAATTACCACAAAGGGAATCCAACCTGAGGACCGCGACGAGGAGAAAGAAGTCGTTTTGGTAAGTTAAAGGTCAAATTTGGTGACATTCAATTCAGACAATCTTACCTGGAGGATAAACACCTCAGAAAAACTAAACTTTGAATGCTATGTTGTTAATACTGCAATGTTTGATTATAGAATAGTATGTTTTTGCACAGGAGGGTAGAGGATTCTGTTTAATAAAAAGGTTATGTGTGATTGCCGAGTTGCATAATCTGTGTTGTTTCACCCTGCAATCGGACCAATCATCTGATAGGGTGATTGTTTACTCATTTGATCAAAGTTGTTTTGAAATACAATGCCTTCATTACTTGTTGTCATTGCAAATAGGATTGACTGCATGCATTTTTTTATAAGGAGTATGTCAGCATTTTTGTAAACTGTAGGTATTTTCCTTAGTTGGTGCATTTTTAGAGACCTGCTTTTTATGCAAAGCCCTTAATTTGAATTGGGTATCTGTAAGAATTAGGGTGCTTGCGCAGATGTCCGACCTTGCTGTCACGTGGTTCTTATTGAAAATCCAGTTAATACTCAGACGTGTCATTCAGTGACACTTACTTATCAAATTGATACACTTCCACACTCAATACCGCATTTATTTGCCCGTACGATTATACATCTGTGAGCAACGAGGGAGCATTTTTTGTTCATGGTTCAATTAATCATTTGATCTTACCGGTTGTAGACAGAGATTGTATCACTTTCACTTACTGTTGAAGACACAGCGAGTTTCAATGAGCAAGCGTAGTTAAGATCTACTTTCCCACAGTCTAGGTGAACCGTACGCTCGACCTCTATTGAAACTTGGCAAATTTGCATACCTGTGTTTCACCGATAAGAGTTTTACCTGATTAGTATTCTAACGAGAATGTCACAGGTACTTAATCTGAACGGCTCGTATTAGATAGCGGATCTGTTTAAAACCTTACAAATTAGCTACTCTCATGTTTAGGCCTAGCATCAGTTTCCTCTTCAATTGTTATTTTTTAGTTCTTGCGTTGGCATTTTGTTTCGACATTCTCTGGCAATCTTTTCGTTTTGGGGTTGGCGGGGGCTCCCCCTATCTCCTGATGCTCTCAGAGCTAAGGGACACAAGGAAACCCGATCTGTTGGGGTGTCAGTGTTTGCATATTGGCAGTGTCATATTGTTTTCGGCTAGGTTTCTTAATCCGACACACTGCCAAATTAATCAAATCAAGTAAAACACACCCTGCTGTGTTTTCGTGTCGTTTTCTTGTCTTGAGATACGCTGAGCAACATAGCAGTGCTATCTTGTAGTTGTACATTTTTGTAACAATAAAATAAAACAGTAGATTAATAAGAAGCTCCCCTGGCCAGAGAGTCCAGGCCCAATCCCGATTGAGGCAAAGACAATTGTCTTTCTCCTAATAAACATATAATATGAGTCTGTGTTTCAAGATGTATTAAATAATAGACGAGCCTCAGTTAACTTGTACGCGTGTGTCTCGTACCATCTGGAAGGGCACCCTGGTTATAGCAGGATGTTTCCAGCGAAGTCATATTGTACATATTTAGACCTACTAAGCAATAGATAAACATTAGTTTCCAACAGAACAAAACACTGGGTTTAAACACCAAACAGTTCAAACAACCAGTCTATCAGTAAAACAAATCATAAGCGAATTAAAGGGTGTAGAATGCCACGTATGCTATTTACCAGCAACGGTTGCTTTAAAGGTGTTGTTGTTGTTGGCAGCTACTGTGGTGAGACATCCCGTGCTATGACGTAACACGGCTTAGATTAACTGTGGTGCCTTGAGCTGCTTATTTTCTCATCTAGATGGAGTTCTAAAATAACTATAATCACCGACTGGGCCGCTAATCGAAGAAGCTGTTAGTTAAATGGCAGTTAAAGCTGTTAATGTATAAACAAGGGTATAGTTTTAGCAAACTTAAAATTGAGAAAAGATAATCTTGGGCGTGTGTTTGTCTTTATTAAAGGTGCCACCCTGTTTGTTTTGGGGCGTCAAAAGTTGATCATATTTCCCGATTCTGTTGACATATAAGGGATATGTGGGGTGTAATTGCGTTACACAGCTAAATGACTTCATAATTTATGTGTGCGATACGATCAACGTTTACACAGACCTTAAGCAGCCCCTGGTTTATATTATTTCATATTTTGCCTCAAGGTGACATTTAAGATTTCTGCTGCGGCTTTAAACATGCATCTTAAGACTCGTGTGAATCGTAAATATTGCCGTTGGATATTATTTTAGGTCAGCCTTAATGCAATTACCATTTAATTGAGGTCATGTCATAGGCCCTCTCCATAGCTAAGGGTGGTGTAATTGAAGAAGATGTATACAGTCGGCTATGTAGGAACATTAATTAGCTCAGAAGATTGTATTTCATGTACTAGTATCTGTAGTTTGAACACATTTAAACTTACATGGAACCGTTATGAAAATGTTTTTCAGAATAGAGACTATAAATTATAATTTAAATTTCGTGTAATCTTATATGCAGATCCGTGAACGGCCTATCCCATCCGTCCAATCTCACGCAGATCTCCCGGCCCACAACAAACCAAGTCAGGGCGGGGATATAGAACTTACACCCACAAGCAAATGTCTGGGCAAAGACAAATCAACAGATAAGGTCAAGGCCGACCGCTCTACGTCACCAAGCCAACGAGGTAAATTTAAATTCTTTAATTTTTTTGTGAAACCTCTATATCTATACATATATACGAATACATCAATTGAAATGACATTCAATTTGGACTAATATGACATGTAATCGTTGTTGTTTGTTGTCGTTCATGCATTGCGTGGTTTATTTCATAAGATAAGATTAGACCACGTATGATGATTAATAAAAATGCCACAAAACCGGAGTTCAGCAGACAAACAACAAATGTCTATTGATTTCGTCTTGGTATGAACCCAACACGTTAAATAAGGGTATGTGAGTAAAATGGTATGTGTTGTTTAATTTCGCAGAATCCTCATCACCTCGTCCACGCTCAGCGTCTGTGCTACTCGACGTTCTCTCGACATGTCTAGACCATATGCCAAAAGGTAAGCTCCAAGCCCATCCTTCATCATTCCAGCTAAAATCCCTCAATTTGTTTTTATATCTGAAGACGGACAGGTACGCTATTCAGATTACATAATCTATGTATATTGTCCTTTGTTGTGTTGTTCAGCCCGGGATATGCGGTTCACATAAAGTTTATGGAGTAAGGTAAATCGGTAGAATTCACTCATCTTTCTCATGTCCTAACTGTTAGAGTCATTGAGTGCGATGGAATTGCGAAAAAAGTAAATTGTCATTAATGTTAAAAAGCATACATTTATTTCGAGAAAAGATGAACTTTTTGGTGGTTTTGTTTTATTATTATTATACGGCCCTCTAGATAAAGTCGGTATTTTGTCTTTTCCAATAGAACAAAAGCCCTCTGGATAAGGGCAGACTGTTCTAGTGTAACAACTCTGTGTTTTCTAAGCACTGGAGGAAGATTAATTGAATCACGCCATATTATTTATGATTTCGTCAGTTTCAATAATTGCTCGAATACAACGCGTCGCTGTCATGTGAGTGAAATACCATTAAGCAAGTCGTTAAACAGCAATCAATGAATAAGAGATAAAGTCGATAGCTCCTGCAGACCGAGGTTCTGTTGATTTCTAGGTTTATTCTAAACATAGGCAATCCAAAGTTGTCGTATAAATGAAACAAAATTTAGTACGACATTACATACTCCATCGGAACATCGTGTCTTTCCGGAGTTGTATCCAGTTTCCGCTTCTACAATATCGCTGGCCAATGAGTTTAGTTGTTAATTATTGAATAAACCAATAAATCAAACACAATCTATATAATTAAGCAAATAATTAAATGTTGTAACCGGACTTCTGATTTATGAATGTTTAATTTGAATTGTTTGAGAAATGGATAATTGAAAATAATAAAATAACTCTATTAGTCATAATAATTATACATAATTAATAATAAATAATTAATTATCATCACGTTTTTCTAAAAGCCGTTAACTGTCATAACTACTGTGAATAAGAAAGGTAATAAAGCAAAAGCACACATTGACTTCCTGCTATTGCCAATGGCCAGCTCAGATTATGAATATCCTCTCTTGTTTGTTCTATTGTTCAATAGTTAATAAGGTAATACAGTCAATGACTAAGCGTTATAAAGCAAAAATCATTATGACTAGCCGGTATACGTCAATTAACTAGTTTGTCAAAGAAAGAATAAATTTGTTTGTCAACAGATGTGTGAATTTCGCTGATTGTTTGAAAAACATCTGTTCAAACATATCCAATAAACTGATTTGAAATGAAATTTAAGCCATTAATATATTTTTTAATTATTTGAATTATGCCGGCAATTTGTCCTTCCAGATGTTGAGCTTAACCCTAAGTCCCTGATAGATCCGGCTTTTGTGTGGATTACGAAGTGGGTGGATTACTCCAACAAATATGGATTTGGATTCCAATTGTCTAATAAAGCCATAGGTGTTCTCTTCAACGATACATCTCGGATAGGACTGGGGCCTGACGGACGGTAAGGACTTGCTTATCTTCGTCCATGCAGTTGTGTATTGCACAACAATGTCAATATCCAAAACATTAAAAATATTAACAAATTCAGAAATTTTATTATAATGTATGCTCTTTTCAGTTCAATTTATTTATCTTACTGGTGTTTCATGCTAAGGGTTTTTTTCTGATTGGAATTATTTTGAAATAAAAAAATATTATTTATAAGTAAGTTGACAAAATGTTCAAGCCCAAGCGTAGTTGAAATACCTTGATTTGTGGCGTTAAACAATCAATCTATCAACCAATGTATTGCACACTTGAACACTGGTAAATGTTAACCAAACTGGTGTGCGTCGGACAGTGAAATCTGTATAAATAGTTTTAAGAGACTGTTTTGACCAGGATATTTTTTACGTATATGCTGACTTCTCCTCATAAGTACGAGGTAAAACATCAATCAAAGATTCTCTGATTTTCCACCATATGTTGGCAATGTTAACAATATGTAACAAGCGACATATTTGATGTAGGACGTTAGGCAGACTCGAGGAAATTTCTAAGACAATGTTTATGTTGTGTGAGGATTAAGCAGTCTTTGGACGGGCACTTCACTATAGCCTACCTGGGACAGAAATACGCGTTTATTTCCCCGCCGTTTATGCTGTTTTAAGTCCCCCCAAAAAACAACGAATGGTGATTTGTTGAATTTGAACGCCGCCACGGCTGAATCACGCGAAATTTTACAGGGACTTAGCGGTTTTTAGAGGGTAAATATTAAACCATAGTGACCCTGGGTTATGAAAATACCCTATCCGCCTTCAATGTCGATGCTTGTCGATTTTCTTGTGTAGTTACTGACGCAATGAAACAAATCAGAAGCTAGCCCTGTATTATTTGTGTACGATGAGCTGACGTGCGTTTTCTCACCACTACTCGTGCATGTTGAGCAGATCGTTTCGCTGTAGTCAAAGAAAATATTTGCTGCGGACGTTTGATCAAAAAAGTCAAGAGCAAAAAGTGGATCAGATTTGACCTTGAGTCAGATGAATTTGACCTCCATCGATTGGCGATGTTTGAATAAAATGTGCTCGCGGATCTTTTGGAGAATAATTGTTTATCACCAATCAATAGAGAGAGAATTTTTTCTGCGTGCTGCAAACACATTTCCTGATGACTCGAGCTAATGAACTAGATTTTTTTTATTGAAAAGTTATGTCCCCCCATGCTTACAGAATTAAAGGATTTGTCGAACAATTAGAACCGCTGCATTTTCTTTCGCTACATTTACCTAAACTGGAATATCCTGACATTTCAAAGTACATCGCTTTTGACACTCTGAAATTCGATTGATTGCAAATTCTGTTTGTGTGTGTGTTGTTTTTCAAAAGTTTTTTTTTTCTATGTTTAGTTTTGTCAAAATGGCTATAACCAGTTTTGTTACATTAGACTTTGAAACCCCAAGAGCGATGTCTGTTAACCTAGCTATGTATAAGAGATGAAAAATCGCCGCAGGCTCATAGAAATGTCAATGATTACACCTTCCTCTCTCTGTGAACACTACTGGTATAATGAAATAATACATACATTTGAAAGCCATGTAAAATGCAAAGATATAAACAAAATCAATATAGGCTTCCATATATTTTCCAAATTTCTTTAGCCCTCTGGCTAAGGGTAGTTTGTTTGAAGAGTAGCTCTACTGTCTTTACTTAGCACTGGAGGAAAATTAACTTTGCAGCATTATGGAAACGCTTTACACCTTGGTTGTTTTAGTGTCAATTATTGTTGAAATACACCGCCGTGATGTAAGTGAAATACCCTTAAGCACGGCGTTAAACACCAATCAATCCATCCAAATTTTGTCATGAATGATACAAATTTATGAAGTTTTGTATTAAAGATAGGTCGTTATGATGTGTTTATGGAAAAACTAATATTATCATGATTTTTAACAGACTTTTTTATTTTTACTTATTTCAGAGCCGTACAGTATTACGACTTGAGTGGGAAACTATCCGCCTATACTACTGACTGTACTCCAAATGAACTTCAGAAGAAAACCACTCTTCTACAACATTTTGCTCAGTATATGGACGAGCATTTGATTCAGGTAATTTCAATATTGTGACAAAACCAGTACTATTGTTTCGGCCATAATCTGTGTGTCGTGTCCCTTGTAGTAATCGACTAGTGCTTGGGGCGTGGATTGTTGTTGTAAATTCACTTAAAACGATGTGCTTGCACACCCTGGACATCATTAGAACCAAAGTGGGGATAAGACAAGAAAGCGTGAACATTGAATACATAAAACAAGAAAAGATACATTTGTGATTAACATAAGTGTGCTTGCTTTGGCAGCAACTCTATAGCGTTATGTCCAGACATTTTAAGTTGGTCTATGTGCTCAGCAAGTCTAGGCAACTTGTTTTAACCACTAGTTGAGGTATTTCAAACCTGTACTGATATATATCTAGAATAGATAAGCACTTGATAAAATAGGAATACCAAACACGGATAAATTCTCGTTGTTTTTGGTGGTTGTCTTTGTGCCTAGGCCCTTAATGCAACTTTTGTTCAGTTCGATATTTCAAGTTCGCTGCTAGCTGATATACGCCAAGTATGTTTGTCCCGGTTCGGGCACAGAGCGATTTGTGGATACAGTTAGGCGGACACGCAGTTGGGATGAAGAGTCGACATGCTTCTGTGTCTTGTGGAACACAACTAACGCTTGTGCTCTGCCCATGTTTATTTGAAGAGAGAACTTCAAGCCGGCCAAAGGATGTTTGTTTTCAAAAAGCCAATTTCTATCCGTAAACAAATGGCCTAGATCCCAATAGTAGGGGACAGGCTGTAGACATAGGACTGTATAGCGAACACCTGTATAGGGTCTATTGGAAGGAAAATAAAACTGTTACCTGGAGTCTCTGCCCGAAAAGTAAACATAAGTAATACCTGGTTTTGCTCAGGTCATGTCTTAATGTTTTCTGTTTGATTTAGACCCCCTCATCCCCTCAAACTGGCAAACCCAACTCATTACGTAATCGTTCTGTTTATGTTAGCTTGTTTTGAAACCTTTCTGATCTTTTCTTTTTGTTTCACTTGACGCGTTTTTTAAAGTAGAAATGTTATTTATATTTGAGCCCTTATGCTTCATTCTGCTAGGACAGAATTCTAATTCATATACTGTATTAAAAACCCCAACTTTTGTTGGCTTGGACACTTTTTATCAAAGGATTTTAGATACCAGTATTTGAGATTGCACGGCATTGCATACTGGTGCACGTTTATTTGATGCTTGATATCAGTTTAACATATACTTATATTTGTTTATAAACAGGGAGGCAACATGGATGGGTCACGTGATATAGACGAGACTTGGTCTGGCGGTCTGTATTTGAAGAAATGGTTTCGAACGGCTAAAGCCATAGTGCTCTACCTTAGCGATGGTACATTACAGGTTCGTCTAAAAATAAATTTATCAACAAATGAGTCACTTCATTAGCGCATTAATAAATAATGATAAATGAAAATACACATACATCAATGCCATTGACTAGGTTAGACAAGTAAAATGATTAATGTGTTTTTAAGCTTTTTTTCATACTCATTTTAAAAAAGTTGTTTATTTGATAGTTGATTCAGATGCCAGAATATTTGATAGAGTGATAAATGCATATCTTCTGTTTTAACAGGTGAACTTTTTCGAAGACCACACCAAGATCGTCCTTAGTTACTTTAAGATGGATTACCTTGTGACGTATATAGACGAGAACCGTAAGGCCAGTACATACAGCCTTACGAACCTCATCCATGATGGCTGCCGTTCAGAAATAGTGGACAGAATGACATTTGCAAAATCAATGCTACAGAATTTAGTGGATATCGAAGGTGAAGATATTTGAAGAGGAATTATTGTGCAAACGCTTGCCCGTCTTTCAGTCCCAACATGGGACACTTTGGTTTACAGAATCACTTTGGAATCTCAGGACCTTTTCTGGTCACACTGTGCCTTAGCTTCATACATATACCCAGGTCGGCCATCTTTATTTACATAAACAATTACAGAACTTAGGTTGTTGACCAGATAGATGTCTAGGAAGACTACAAGAAGAATTATCTATGCAATGTCTAGTCCATGCAGACTTGGAAGGCCATAAGATAGATCCAATTAAAATAATCCGTGTGTATTCCCTATTTGACAAGGTCCTTATTGTGTTGAAAATATAATTCCATCACTATCGGCTGAAAGTGACCATGGTTCACCAACAACAACAACAACATCATGGATAAGTGATGGTGCCTTAGGTTGCCATGCCAAAAATGGCGGCTGGTGCCTTTGTCAACAATATTATACAGAATTGATCTCTTTAATTGGTACCCCCGTGGGGGAGCGGGTGGGCCGTTTAACACCAGCAGGCCCTGCAGAATACTCCCTCGGCTTCCTCGGTCGATC
>JAVFBX010208635.1:0-12097 GCA_034783855.1 Mopalia kennerleyi
TATTTTGGGATAACACTTTCTTATATTGAACAGATTCTAGTTCAGAAAATTTTGCTGGTTGAGACCCAGTGCCTAACTCTGAGGGTCGTGGGTTCGACTCCCGGACGGGTCTCAACCTGCAAAATTTTTTAAACTAGAATCTGTTCAATATAAGAAAGTGTTATCCCAAAATAAAGAAAATAAAGCTTCACTCTTTTCTATTTTAAATGAAACCTAACGCCCGTTAGCAGCGGGGCGCAAAAACATAAGCAATGTAATGTTACCCTTAAGCCTAGTAGTTTTCAGATCAAGTATGAACATAAAGCCGTCGATCATATTTCTTATTGCAACGAATTTAAGACGGAAAATTCACATTTTACTCCTTTTTTATTCCAAAGAAAGACTTGATCATAAGTTATAGTATATATATATATATATATATATTTATGAGTTAAACCCCGGCACGCATGGTCCTGTTTGACACCACCTTGATCTATCTGGTATAATAATTGATAAGTAATGCTTCTTTTGGGGTCGAAATGAAGCATTTTTCGGAATTTCACTACTTGTGTTTTATGTTAAATTCAGTGAAACTTATGGTTTTGTATATGTTTGATTAGCTTGGACATGTTCTGATCATAATAAAGGTTCTGCCCATTACCATATTAATCTGTGCAAGCATTCCATGTTGTGTTTTGAAACCCGCTCTTTCTGCAAAATAATGGTAGATGAAGCTGCCTTAAGTAGGTAGATATTCTGAAAGTGAATTTCTATCTCCTATTAATGCTCCTTTTTGTTCAAATATATATTTAAAACCCGAGTTCGAATCCGGGTGGAATCTAGCAAAACTGTCTCTCACAGCAATACAACTATATATTAAACATCAGTGCACAGTGCATTGCGGTAAGTGTACGACAATATCTGAGCCTACAAACACATGCTTGGAGTTAGGCGGGGTGCTAGCTCCGCTCCGTTTCTTTTTCACTTTTTGACACTATAGCTATTTTTCTACACAGGCAGCTTTTTATTTTTACGGGATAATCGTTTTAAGATAACACGCCTGCTGGTACCCATTCTCCTATACCACATTTTTAATCTTTACTTGGAGTAATATTCCCTTTTCGATGAGACGACAAATTGTTTTTCCCTGTTACGCGTCGGAGATTTTAAACAAAATGGCGCCACTTAGCAGGATGCCTTGATTTGGTTTTATTGAGTGGAGTTCGTCCCATGGCATGACACGCTTCTTATCAAAAATAACGACACGACCTTAGCCTCGTTAAATTCCTATAAACAACTGTTAACTTCACCTTTGCCCCTCTCCACCTTGGGGAGTCTAGTCTAGGCAAATATAATAGGGTTTTGCTAATATATGTCTCCTTCCACTAGAGTCAGTCCATTGGCAGTGTCCATTAAATACGTCGATTCGTAATCTATGTACATCTTGTTAATGTTCAGACATCCCCAATTGTTTTAGACTCCTGACTAAGGGCAGTGTGTTTGAAGAGTAGCAATTCAGCACTGGAGGAAAATTAACTTTCCAACATTATGGAAACGCTTCAAATCAAGGTTGTGCTAGTGTCGGCTATTGTTGGAATACATGCCGTCCTATAAGTGAAATACCCTTAAGCACGGTGTACAACACCAATCAATCAATCAGCCAATTATTTTACCATTCAAAACTTTACAATCACCTTTCCTTTCTAACAGGTCTAAAACATAGGACAATGAAACGAGTTTAACAACATTGAAGAGTAATCAAACCTCCTCCACAACGTTTAGTTAATTAAGTAAAACGATTTATGTTTACTTAACTTTTGTAATTCTTTATTTCTTTTTAGATAGATAAAAGAAATACAAATTTCACATTACAGCATGTCCGAACGGTGCCAGTAATCTAGTTACTAACGTAGAGGAAGGAAATCTGCGAAACACCGATTCTTAACTTGTATTAAAAGAAAATTGATATCACAAATAAAACGGGACACGTAGAAATTTGTAACATAAAAATTACAACTTTATAACTAATCCATCCACGATTGGTCTTCCCAGTAAATATATAGATATATAGCTGTAGATTGTTTATTTTGGGCTTAACGTCGTACTTCTCTTATTAAAGGACGGCTTTACTTGTCCACTTCGCATTGTTGCTTGTTTAAATACGGCGGAAAACCGAGAGGAAACCGCGTAAAAACCCTCGCGAGAAACTCTCGCGAGAATACGATTGGCCTGCAAGTTTACGCTGCAAGACACTACAGGAGATCAGCTTTGCGTTGATAGTTAGCTAAGCGAGACCACTCGCAAATAGTCTGGTTGGAGCTCGACTACCCTTCGCTTATACATCACACAGTGAGCCAATATAACTATGCAAATTAGGTAAACATCTCGAAGCTGACTAGCGTCATATGGTTTTCGTCGCATTTTTATGAGAAACTGCGTCTATATCCTACAATTCGTTAGAATATAAAAATGTATGCAACAGTCATTTTTTCACAAGAAAATGTAAAAAAAAATTGAAGTTTTAATTTCAAGTTTAACTTCATTTAATTATACTTTGAAAGGCAACTTAAACAAATAAACACACATTGTATTTATATCATCAGATTTACATAACAGATATACATCTTATATAGCTTAAAATAATAAATTCGTTTCCTGAGAGTAACAACAATGAAGGTCATGGCAGTTTTCCCTTGGGTCAATCATAACTGATACGGTGAAATCTCGTGATATCTCATGGAGGAAATATCACTACTAACGTGATTATGCAAATATAATATTGATGTGGATGATAGCACTGTTAACCAGTTTAACTCACAGACGAAGTTTAGCACTAATTTCATTTACTCGTTATGACGGCGGGAGTAAGTGATATCGAATAGACCATTGATAGCAAGGAGGCTGGTGATACACCACAGAAAGGCGAACGTGTCTTTGTTCGCGATAGACTTTTCTGATTGCGATTTCTTTTCGCGGAGGGCGCAATTTTCAATCCGCCTTTGACCGAGGTATCATTACCCCTTTGGCAGCAGCGCGGCGTTAAAAAGGCACTACTTAGGCAGCGTTAAACTGCTGGATTGGCCGATGAAAAACAAACCAATTTACACCACAGAATTTATAGTAATTGTCCGACTTGAGGCATTAAGGCCTTACAGCTTCTGACAGATGCTAAATCAACTCTCTAATGACCGTTTCCCTTTTGTCGAACCCTCCGCTAATTTAATAAACAATTTCTAACTGGACGGCTCTATTGACGCCACATCATTTCACCAAAAGCCAAATCTCTTCCTCTGATATGTCGACGGTCTTTTCTGTGCTGTAATAGGTTTCGGATTCTGTGGATTAAGGTCTTACAAAGCTCAGCGCGTCGTCTCGAATCCACGTGGAATTTCTCAGAATCAGCGTGGTTCGAAACCCTCCTGATATATGATTTCAAAATAAGAAACTTAAGTCTGCAAATATATATGACGAAGCAAAATTGCACATGCTGTTTTCTCCATTTTAACAGATAGAAGTCATACATATAACCAGTTCATTATGAGCCCAAAATGTGTTGAAAGGCCCAACGTAATTCCCATGACGTTCACCCACTCACCAAATAAAACCTTACCCCATTAGCGTACACCGTATATAAGGACGTATAGTCTGAGACCCCTAATCATGATGAGCTGATGGTTTACAGGCACCATTCCCGTGATGCCAGTCAATGTTCATCGCGGACACGAACGCATAAATATTCCGGGAGTATAATGCCGTTTGATAAAAAGCTATATTAACGCTATGCGAACAAGGGGTTCTCCGGAGCGGAAACCCGCTTGATGAACGGACTTTTGCCATCGGAATTGAAAGAGATCATTATCAAATTAGGTGTCATAATCAGATTCTAGGCGAAAGTAAAGCATAGCAATTTAGATATTTTTTGCTCAACTGGGCACATCATCTTCCATCATAAATAACAAATTTGGCTTTTGACAAATTTGACAGTTTTTGCAGTTTTTGTTTCAGGCGTTTGCCCGATAAAAGGCGTGCAGTCACCCCGTCAAATTTCACCAGTAAACCCTTCTGGGATGGTAGCAGTAACTCGAACAAACTGTCTCGCAATCAAATACCGCATGAAAACAACCAGTCTACTGCGAAACACAATTACTCTCTTTGTCTCCGCCAAATTTGATAATTCTTTTCACACAAGCGTTTTTGATCAACACTAAATCTAAGCATTGTTTCATTATTTCACAGAATTAAGAAATAAAGCGCAAAGTTACTTTTTGTCGATACAGATTAATCTCCATTTGTTCTATCTAATTATGTTATAAGAAGAGCTACATTTATGTCTCGTCGCCACTCAAAGATATCTAAATGCTGTTACTATTAATTACTTGTTGTCAACGGATAAAAGATACGATTTAGACAAGCATAGGTTTATAATAGAGGCAAACGGTTAAGCAATTCATACACCAAAACTTAAAATATAAAAAAAACAAGCTTATTACAACAGGCTTTAGTCCCTCAAAGGATTCTGCTAAAAGTCACTAACAGCAGATGAAATAGCTCACAATGGATTATAAACGTATCATGTAGTTATCTAATATAGTATGGTATCTAACTGCGCTTTGACAGTTAAGGGTTCTCTGACTAATTGATACATCTTGTGAGATTGTTCATGCTTTGTTTACTTAACATTTACAGAAGATTGATTTTATTAAAAGTTGGGGCAAAACATTTGCTCTTTTATAGTTGTGCAAGTGTGGAAATTACTGATGGTTACATCGCCGTCATATAAGTGAAATACCCTTGAGACCGCCGATTAATATTGTGACTTTACCGTTGAGGTATCTATATTAAACTGTACTGACAACTCGAAGATATTTTCTGAATAATTGTTCATTATACCCAAACTCCCTCTATATGACAGGATAATTAAATGCACCATTAATTTAAAGTTGGGGATTATCTTAACTCCTTAGTTTCAAGTATATGTGACTCTTTGTTGATTCTAGTTGAATCAGCGAGTGTCTAAGCACCAAAGATAATCCGCAAAGTATCAGCGATTATGACTAAATTGGCTTCTTGCACTTCTTCATGATTTTCTAAGTTTAACATATTCTGCAAGACGTATACAATTGTAAAATACAAAGTTTCTTTGCTGGCGTGTGATATCCTTTATATAGGTATTGAAAAACGTTACTAATCCGTACAGCCGAACAGGCAAGGAATCATTTGTAAAATGTGTAACACAATGGCTGTCAGTTAACCGCCTGATACACGTTAAATATAACGAGTTCGGACAGCAGCGGTGTATCGTTGCTTGGTGCTGATAGTGACTTCGTTCCCGCTGGACGGTTGATAATTTAGAGGGACTGAGGGCGAGAGTTACATCATTCCCACGGGAGCTCGTGCTTCCCTATTACCGTCAAAAATGCGTAGGTTGAAGAAGACCATATTTACCCATGGCTCCGATAAACCCAATGATAGTTCTAATAATGTGCCAACGTTCATAATATTCTCCACTACGGCAGCTGTACGAGGGAAGTTTTGTAACGATGTGTTTGCCTTAAGACTGGCTCCATCTCAGCCGGCAAAACGAAACATCGACCGCCGTGTTAAACATCAGTCCTGTCCGATTATATCAATTAACGATTTTATCAAAGCTATGAAAAGGATAACCAAAAAAAGTTTTCTTAAATTCCGAATTTTTCCAGCCCATTTCCTCAATATACATATCGCCTTGTGAAAAAGTAACATGACTCGGCTCCGTCAATTCCTGAGCGGTCTTTATGAGGTTTCATCCCGGGTTTTCCACAGTATTTGAGAAGTGAAATGTCCTTGCGTTCGACGCCAAACCCTAGCCAAACAAACAAATCACAGAGAGAGAAGGGTCGCTGGTCTTATCTATCTATGATTTGGCACACTTCGTTTGCAATGAAATGTATTTCAAATCATGCACGTTGCTATCGCCAGCAGAAATTTAAAGTTTTTAATAGCTTTTACTTGGTAGTTCTCACTTTGATCGTGAACTTGCTGGTTCAACGATTGGTCTTGTATAGGTGTGGTAAGGCGCCTCAATATGCAGCGCTTCGATTAAACACAAGTTAAACAATTATAAAAACAAACTAATATGTTAGATTATCATCAGTTGGGACATTTCTTGACAAAACTGTCTTCGTAAGTCCGTCTATTACGTTATGACGAATGAATTATATGCGATGGCTACGCATGAAAGCTCTCTAGGGAAAGGAGGAACAGTTGGTCTCTCTCTACTTAACTACCTTCGACGTAGAAAAGCGGCAAGTGCTAAGGTAACTCAATTATCACATTCGCTAGTTGATATCAAGCGTTTATCGAAGCAAAGAGCTGATAGGTTCAATCTCAACCCGGTTTCCATCGGTGCCCAAGGGTATCTTTTCTCCATGGGGACAGTATAACTGGAATACAATTGATGGCTCGTGAACTTTTGCTCTTTTTAACACTGTACGGAACCAATGCTGAGAAAATCAGTTGAGAGAAACAGCAAGCCCGTCTTCATTCACAACAATTAGTCTGCCAGTAAATCCTCAAGAGAAAACGAGTCCCTCAGATATATGTACACAACTGAGACATACTTGAGGCTGTTATGAAATTAACGTCGGAGATAGCGATACGCTCTTGCTTTTGTGATCAGTTTTTTCTGTCCATGCATAGAACTGAGTTTATAAATGTGCAGAAAAGGTCAATACTTTGATTTTAGGATATTCGCTGTAATTTGTTAGTTTGTTCTTCTCGAAACACTAGACCAATATGCACAATCAAGCCTAATGAGGCGGACCTCATGGGTCTTATTTGCATCCATAGCTTTTAAATTTACATAGATATGTGTGGCACATTAACAGGCATGAACGGAGGGAGTGGGTGGGAATGTGATGATCTGGGGCCGGTTCCCAAGCATTTTCTGACTCACGTCAAAATTCAAAATTTGACATTTTTGCCACATGCCTAAACTTAGTTTTAAAGTAATACCTGTAATTGTGACTTAATTGCATTATAATAATTATGCTAAAATATTAAATGTTCAAATTCAAAAGTAAAAAGTGTGAGGGCGTTTAAAAATTTTGACTCAAGTATTAAACTACTTTGTGGAATCGGGCCCAGTCCTTATATAATAAGCCTACACCCCTTCTTTAAACAGAAGAAAATATAGGCCGAGAGTACTGCAGTTTGTTTGTTTTTTTAAATAGACTATTGAGTATCTTCATATCTTTTGTTCTCTTTCGTTAATTTCGACGATTAATTGTTTGTTTGATTTTTCATGTCATATCTTTTGTGTCTGCAACTTTAGTATTATTACATTAACATTGACCAAAATCTTAATACGTATGACATAAAGAGCCATCATCAACATTAATTTTACTTTATTCTACTATCGTTTTCAATTATTTTTTCAATATACACTAAGAAAATTATACTGGTTTGCCCAGAAGATCCGTTTAGGTTTTATTGTTTCAAGAAAGCAGCAATCTATGGTAAATTCTAGTACTTTTGGTTGCAGAATAAGTTTGCTGTAATAGGTATACACTTGCCTCGAACTACTTGCACAATTTGTAGACCGTGATGATAGCACCTATCTGTAAGATGTCTACGTCTCTTGACCGTCTATAAACTCAAAACGGCTCCACGCTTTCTTGTTCATAGGAAGAACTACGTACCCACTTCAGTAGTTTGCTTTGTAAAGAAACTGGATTGAAGATCTAAACGCATTGGCGACTGATGCCTTTTTCCGTGTGGAGTTGAGTTTATACAACGCGGCTGGAATAACCGGCTAGGTTTCATCAAGCTTATAGACTGCTCTGTTGCTCGCTGTCATATCTGCTAACAAAAATGATGGCGGGTCTGAAAAAAGTTATACACAAAGCGCCACGATTCTAACAGATAACTTCTAATGCTACTCCAAAGTCGGAGAACTGTCTCGACATTTTCGACACCATTGATAAATGTAACCTCAACTTTGTAACGTCCTGCCGTGACACAGGGAAGACTCTAGCAAGCCCTGGCGACGAACTGTTTCAAGCTGTTTACTATCAACTTCTCATTTGCTTGATTTGAGGCAGATTTTGAAGCGAGCAGACGACCACACAGATGCCACGTGATGTCTCATCAGGTTCGCTTCTCACGTGCGTTATTTGCCTGGAGCTGTCATCCAATCAAGATAAAGACTAAATAAAAATTGGCCTGTTTAACGTAAGTGCATTTTATTGAACGTAACGTATCATGGAAAAGATAACGTAACACACACAGTTCAAAACAGGACATGTTGCAGACGTGTCAAGAATAACTCCAGAATACACAACATCTCGGCATATTCAGAAACAATGTAGAGTTATCTTTCGCGAGTTGATGTGACCTAATTGACCAAACTACCTACCAATGTTGTCATATATTTTGCATCCCACTTGGATTCCCTAAGAGTCACTGCTTCCTTAATTCATGCCAATAATTACTATTCCAAATATTGTTAACTAAGCGTCTTTTGTCGTCTCGATCCAAGTTAATGTTCATAGCCGCCCAACGTCCTCTGGCTAGATCAGAGTGTTCGAAGCCTGGACGGGCTATCTTTATCTAGAACAGGACGAACATTATTTTCAACAGAGCAAACATTTCGCAATTAATGATTGTGTTCATGCTGATTTATATTGGGGAGTTCAAACGCTGTCATATAAGTGAAATGCCCTTCGGTACGGCGTTAAACGTTATAACCGAACGATAGATCATTCATTGCAGTACTTTGTTGTCGAACACTATACGAAAACATTACTATATAGTATCATATAATTTCGCATTAAATAAATCGTGTAATGGTAACAAAGGTATAAACCTATTACATAACGCCTAATTTTATTTTTACGCGACTTATGAGATGGAAAGACTGGGTATGGATAACAATTTCCTAGTGTTGAATACCACGTTGCGGTCTCCCTTCAGAGATCATTTTCAAGTATGACAAAATGCTTAATAACGATATCTGGCAAGAGTAAGAAACGTAGTATATGAAATAAAGTTGTTATCCATACGAAGTATTTCCATCTTAATAAGCCGCGTTTGAAAACATTTAAGGCGTTATGTAATAGGTTTATATCTTTTTTTGCCATTGCACGAACTATTTAATTCGAAATTATATGATACTATATTAGCAATGTTTTCTTATAGTCTTTTGATCTTATATGTCCGTCTGATTTCCTAAATGTCACTTAAAGGGAAACCACGACTGAAACGAATTCACTTTCTTGTGTTGTTTTACAATAGCGCAACTACGCGCCTTTGTCTAAATTGTAAAACAAAATAATACCTTAAGAACTCCAGAACAAGAACTTACCTTGGATATCAAACACAAAATCCGCAATAACAAAGGAACACAATTTTGTAACGATTTATTGTGACTCGTCCTCACACAAAAATAAAACGTACTGTATTAAATCAATAATAGGAATACATTTTAGTATTAAAGTTCACAATGGTTTCAGTTGTATTGATCGGACCTCGCGCAAATTATCACACAACAACAAGACACTGATAATGGAGTTGACAGTACAGCTGATGTCGCCCACTGCTCAAGTAGCGTAATGGGATTTATCGTGAAAGATACATGGTATCTTGTAAAAAGTTCTAAGATGAAACATTTTTCCTTCGTGCTATCGACATAGTTTCCGTTCTGACTAACTGGCTGCTCGTTTTAATTTTGTTTGTTTTTTCTAATCCATTTTGTTATGAAGCATTACTAGTGTGTCATATTTTCAGAGTAACAAGGCATCGTTTGTCCTTAAACAAACTGCCCGGATGTTTAACACACATGTTCTCCTCTTATGAATGTATTTAAAAGTAGTCTGGATTGTGGTTGTCAAAAAGTGTCACGTGGACGGTATCAATTTCACCCGCGTTGACAACTGAAGTAAATGGTCGTCGATTAGAGAGTGTAATTTTAACCTTAATGTTAATCTGTTAACATGATAGTTGTTTACTAAGCGATTTACGCCACTCTATTATTTAAATACTAGCCCCATATAATTTACAAACATAAAGTCTGGGTGGTGACGCTAAGGCATATGGGACATTTTCTCTTTAAACAAGAAAGGTGAATAACAGAGTATTAGGCCTTGTATATTAGCCGGTTAAACAAGTCGCCAGCAAAATAAAACTTTTGAATAAATGTTGAGAGAAAAATTTGCAAACGTATATATATGTGTGTAGTTAAGATTTAAAAATATTTTTTTTATAAAATGCATGCTGCTCCTTCTTTGTGAATGTTGTATATGGACTACAAGTGAATTTGAACGTTATGATGATCTACATTAAAACAAAGCAAGCTAATCCGCATAATTTTAATTCACACGACAAAGCAGAACGGGAAATCTGATGGTCGCAAACATCATAATGAAACAACCCCTGACGTTCTATTCACTACGGATGACAAGAACTTATGGGCCACGAAGTAATATGTCCCAATTATACAAACTGTGTGTCTCGACCATTCCAATTTTCCCATTAAATCACGGTAAATAAATCAGATTGAACTTAACGGATATAGTGAGATAGTTTATACTAAGTTTTTAGCAAGATTTTTAAATTATATTCTTTTGTTTTTAATTTTTCTATCTGTGCGTAATACCGGATATCAGTTTTGCATATTACCATAGTTTTAACACTAAAATGACCAAAATATATAATGCTATGTGAAAATGAAACCAAATTAATAAGAAAGTTGAAGGAAAATGATGAAAACCGATATAGAACTCGTACCATTGTTTTGTAGTTGTTGTTGTTGTTGTTGTTGTTGATATTGCTGTTGTTGTTGTTGTTGTTGTGGTTATGGTTGCTCTCCCCTTAATATTATACCACAATACTTTTTTTACACTAAGGACAACACGGATTGAGATTAAATTATTCAATGGCTCTCAGTTAATCGACCACCTCTTTGAATCGTTGACATGCCACACACATCTTAAGTGGTTTACCTAGGAGGAGAAGACTGTGTGACCTTGTATATTCGACCTCAAGTCTCATTGACAGCTTAATAAGATTACGAAACAGGGTTTGGGCGCGTCGGAGTACAATCTGAGCCTGATCGGACGGATTATTTCGATATTCCCCGTCTTTGTGGGAGTTCCAAGGAGGAAAATTCAAAGAAGAACTGTCAATCGTTAGTCTCTCCCCAATGGGACTTACCGGCTTTGTGTTTATTAAACACTTGAAATTTTCTCAACTGTAGGATGATTACGTGATCTTTGCACTATTTTGTTCTTACGTCGCCTCTTACAAACATATGTCTGGATTCGCTGGATATCTGACACATATACTCAGTGTACATTTTCACTCCCGTTTTTAACTGCTGTCATAAATTTTCACGGTGGTCCGTTGGCTCGGGTTCTGATATAAGTTTCAAATTCCATATTTGGAAATGCAGCTGACATTGTCATGACGTGAAACTCTCTCGGTTCCTTCCCTAGGTAGCATGTCAAAAGTATGGAGCCACATACCTAATATAATATAATTACACACGATTTACTTATATGTGGATTTCTTCAAATTGAATCATTCTTAAAATAGGGTCAATAGTCCTCAGGGTGAATGTGAACAAGGTGAAAGATGAGTGCGTCTATCAATTAAAACAATGAAGCTTAGAAAATATAACAATGTCAGAGTGAATTCAGTTTTATAATTAGGTATACTGCAATTTAAAACGAAATGGCTTTAAAGGTTTAACATATCGTATCATTAAGCGTGTAAAGGGCCCGGTGCCTGGTGTAGGTCGCATCGTGTTAGTGGCTCACACCATGTCCCATGAGCTTTGTCTTTTTCACACAGTTGTCCTCACACGACTACAACTGTTGCTTTGTTGTGTGTCTTATAAATGTGACGTATTAAGGCATATATGAATTATATTCCTTTATTTCATCATAATATAAAGTCTAAACATGGTGTGTTAAACAAGCATTGTTAAGCTTAAAACCCACGTTAAAATATATTCTGGGCGACGTTAAGGTAGGTCGGCCCCTTCGAGGTAAAAATTTGTCTGTTTTTTTTCTTATTTGTTAATACGAAAATTCACATTATTAGCCTGCATTTAGTGAAACAATTATACAAAAATTCCAAT
>JAVFBX010208646.1:0-12097 GCA_034783855.1 Mopalia kennerleyi
GGACTTCGGATAATCGGCTTGTTACTGTACTCCTAAAAAGAAAACTGGAACTTAGCATTCGCTCTTGAGATCTAGACGACGTTGTTGGTGACCTATGTGGTTTGTCTGATTAGCTCTCTCGGCGAAGCTTTGCCTCAAAATTGGTTTAATAACCCCCTTACCCTACACCCCAAGAGGAAGGGTATGATTTCTGGTTAAGAGTTTAAACAAGGGTTCCAATAGGTGCTCTGTGGCGTGAAATGGCCCAGTTGTGTACAGTGGTCTTGTCGCCTCGCGGTGTGCAATAGCCCTCGGCGCCTCCGTATTACCCATCACAAAAGCTTTTTGGGAGGCAGGGTGTATATAGGCCGGATCGTTGTCGTAGTGACAGGGGGCGGGGTTTACAGATGTGTAATATTCACTCGTCTGATATTCGATAGCATAGATGATATGGTCGATAAGAAATTTGGAGTCGGTGGAAAATGTGAGACACATGGTTCAATCGAAGCTGTGTTATCAGCTCTTTTGAGAATCGTCTGTTCAGACTATATCAAATCTATTTTTATATACTTTACTCGGTTTCTGTCATATTAAGTATATTATTATTTTCAATGCTAACTATATCGTTAAAGAACATTAATTATATTTTAATCCACAATCAAAGAAACAAGCCAAATCCAATATTAGTTTTATCTCTACAATAAAACATTGAAAGAATTGTTGTTGTTTTTTTGGATAGAAACGTAGTATCCAATAACTAAAGTAGTTGTTATACATATCATGTATTTCCATGTTATATGTACTCCCGACTTCTACATGTCATTTAAAGAATCAAATCTCTACCAGTCATTGCTTGTGTTTGAGAAGCCAGAAGAGGAAAGTTAACCAGAAGATTATTTGTTTGATTGTGGTGTAACGCCGTGTTAAAGCTTATTTCGCTCATAAGTCGGATAGCCAGTCTATTGGTTGAAGGAAATCCAGCTCGACATCACTTGCAACAGACACATACACGATAGGGCAAATACAAGACTAGTACAGGAGGTAATACAAAACATCACAAACAGATCTACTTCATGTGGCCCCTTAGCTCCGAGAGCGCCAAAGCAACACGAAGCTCCCCCTAACCCGCTGCGTTAAAAAGAATATACGTATATCAGGCTAACATACAACCTTTCTAGACGTTATAACAATGATTTATACATAATATCTAGGTTATTGCTATTATCTGTGAATCTGTTGCAGTTCTGCCAAAGTCGCAATTAAATTTTCAAAAAAATTAAAACAATTTGAAATTCATTGGAAATGAAATATTAAAAAAACTGGCCTGGCATATTCATATGAAATTACCTATTTGGTTAAAAAGGAAGCCTGACACGTTTTTTCTTTCTTTCTTTTTCTGTGTACACTATCTTCCTTACCACTTAAGGCTTGTGTTAACATGGTCTAAGCACTTATAGAAAACCCCATCGATCAGTCAGTGTTCAACGATAAGTGGATCAGAACAAATATGTGTGTTTTACTGCAGAATTGAAAGTAGTTTCTTTCTTAGTTTGAGCAGGAGACTGGACTTTGTACTTTATAAAAGGCAAGAATAATATTTATGCACGCCAGCTAAAAAAAAAATTCAATTTCGAGTTAAAGTTGATAGTAAATATAGAAATCTTTTTTTAATATTTGCCAGTGCATGATTCCTTTATGATGTTATCAGCACAGGATGAGAGCAAGACACTTATTAAAAAGTCGCGCTTGGAGACAGAATAACACTTAATGATGTCAGATCGAAATATGTTATACAATTATTTGAATTTTCCCGATTCTTTCAATAGCCAAACACTTTAACACATAGTTTTATTTTAAATTACGACAATAATAAATAAACTCAGTTGTTTGGAAATGTATATCAATTGTGTCCAAAAATATCATTAAATGGGGTGCAATATTAATTATATGGAAAATTAATACATGTATAAACTATAGCTGCACATATGGTATATGCATTTATTAAATAAATTGCTTGCTTTCCGTTGGCATTTATGACAAATGTCTGATCAAATTAAATTTGTTTGTGATAAACTGTGAATGTTGATTAATATGATGTATGGTGTAAGAAACGTATATGTTTACCCAACCCCTAAAGGTTTATTTGCTGAAGTATTTATATTGAATTTAGTTCTGGTTTCCGAGACCGTTCTGTAAAATGTGAAAAGTGTTTACACTGTTGCACAACACTTAATTCAATGTATATATTATTGAATCGTTTGGTAATAAAAGACTAGTGGAGACATTATATTATACTTCCCCTGCAGTGACAGCCTGCCGCAAGGCGCAATGCTCCACTCGGTACGATTCGCTATAACATTTTAAAGTACTCAAGTGTCTCTTTTGTGTGGTTGTCAGTACAGCATGAGAAAGAAAAGCACTCTTAAATCGCGTTGGACATTTTTCGTCATGGTTAAAGTTCAAGAATGCGTCATATTAACAAAAATCCGAAGCTAGGACCCACCACAATTCAAAAATGAAAAACTAACATTCGATTAATCTGATCTCGTCGTTAACGAGCTAATTTTTTATTCTACGTATATTGAGTATCTTTTCGAATGTTTATAAGCTATTTTTGCTAAAACACGGACAATATAAAGCCATATTATATTTCAACTATAAATAAATGTCAGGGTACAAAACAATTAAAACTTGGCATGAGGAAACAATATATATCTATAATTATTTTCGGACATAAAATCAACAACTCTTGATTTGTGAAATTTTGTAAATTTTAATTCCAGTTAAATGAAGTATTAATTAGACTTTTATGAAAGTTAAATAGCGTACTCCATCTGTCTTCCCAGTATTATTGCTTATAGTGTTTAAACAAAACTCATTTGACACCTATACGATTACCTCTAATATACTTTAAGCTTCAAAGCACTATATTATAGCTGTTTCAATCAATTTCAATAAATTCTTTCTCACGCTTAATGCATGATCCAGATGTTTAAATGCCAATAAATTTATTACGATTACTTTTGGAAATGTATTTTAATAGGTATTTTGATATACATAATCTGAATTCGGTCGCTGTAGAATCGACCATGGAATCTGCTGAAATTTGTATATATTTGTGTAATTTGTAATTCAAAACCTCACTTTAATAACCCAAAATGCAGGGACATATGACACCCTATTAAGTCTTCTATACATGCTGCAGTTTTAATCGCACGAAATACTACTCCAGCACGTCTAGCATCATCAGTGGACGACCAAGAACAATTAATATAATAGACCAATTTCTCGTTAAAACTTAATTACATATATGCGCGACTCACAGATCAAAGGTTAAATACGCGATTTTTCTTAATAATATTCAAACGCGAAGGAAGTCTGAAAAGCAGAACATCATCGCGTATGTTCATTAGTTGTGTGGGTCTTAATTTTCTAATATTAAACACTGCCAATAATCAAATTACAATGTAATAGCTGATGTTATCGCTGATAGGATAAAACTGATTGGTCAGAGGGTCTGAGGTTCCTCTGTGGTTAAGAACATTCACCCATCGTAAAAAACGGATTGAGTTGGATAGTCTTCTCACACTATCTTTATGTGAAAGATTTTTTAAAAATTGCAGCCATGCTCAACACTTATTTCCTAACCCATTCCGAATATCTTGTTGCCTTCATTTTTAACCATACTTTTTACACCATATTAATGGTAATTACCTTCTCTCGAGATATCTGTCGATTACCAACACATCCCGTGATTTAAGTTTATTATGAAACGTGTCTCTGGGAGTTAATCTACAACATAAGCTGATTCATCGTGTACATAGTGTACATTATTTGATTGGTTAAAAGAACATCTTTTGAAATTTCAGCTTTTTATTGAAGGAATCCATTTCTGAAATAAGTAAAAAAAATCATATGGTGAGTTATAAAAAATGGAAACGTTGAGGAACGTACATGAACTCTCCAAGCCGATGGTGTCCTTGTATGTACGAGATATGTAAGAATTTAAGAAAAATCGATGATAGAAACTGAAAGGACTAATAACATTAGAGTAAGTTACATAATTATGCATTGTGACTAATAAACTTGCCTACGAACAATAAATAAAGGTTATCATTTTAATAAAATAAAAAGTTTTCTCATGTGACACACCTGGCGTGGAGAAGTTGTTCTATGATAAAAGGTTATAATTGTAGCTCTTGTTAGCGAGAGGTATACCGAGGAGATTTTGCGTAAAAGCAGTCCGTTTGGTATTTTAGCTGACCAATCAGAGACTACTGTTTGACGACATCACTTGTATATTACAATAGCACAATCATCGGAGTTATTGGGGGTGTAGTGCATGTGAGAAAGATAATTCATATTACATAAACATATGACATGACACTCGGTTAATTCCCTTCATTTATTCAATTTGCCAATCGTTTAATCAAGTCGAGATGAATATACACTGTGTTTAAATAGGTGCCGAAATCAACCAAGCAGAGGTCGAGTATTTATTCAAATCGTGGGAATGTTTAAATAACTTACCTAGTCTGATATACTTTGTCAGCTAATCTAATTAAAGATTCGCTATACAACTTACATAATATAGGTTCTCTACCCGGTCATGTATATTATTGTGCTAGATGACACCTGAATGACTTATATAATAGTAATTATGGGATCTTCGAGGTGAAGTCAACGAGCCATGTTACTTTGTTGGAAAGATTGAAACGCGGGCACCAAATCGGAACGGACTCCGTTTCAATACTTAACTGTAAAACTTTAACTAGATATATTTGATAGTTTTTTGTATCTGTTTCAGATTATAAACACAGGGGCTTCGACGAACGAGTGTATAAATTACTTAGCGGACCGAGACAATCTTAACACTCGGTTTGGTGCTGATATTTCTACCAATGAAACAACGACTTTTGAGAAGATATAGGCCAATGTATGCATTCCCAGGTTCTTTATAGTCAGTTGACTGTTGTGGGTTAAAATTGCTCGGAGTTATTAAAAATGTCTCTTGGCAGAAACGTCTGTCTCGAGTATCTGCTTGTCGGTTGCTTTAATCCGCAATTTGATCTGCGCAACAGTGGCTCTTTCGTCTCAGTTTGTAATTGGAACATTCGGAAAATATTTAAGATGTATATAAAACTAAATATCAGATTCATCTTATGTTTTATTTATCAGGGTTATGTCTAGAAATCGAAACGGCTCATCGTGTGGGTGGAATCTATTATCTCTAACTGGAAGACCTGAAAACTATTACTTTTCCCTTTATTTGATGGATTTTGCTCTCAAAGAACATTGGCAAAAATGCGAGTAAATATTATTCAGTCTTGTATCATGAGATGTGTCTGAAAATAGTAATATTAACGTGTCAAATTAAGTAACTTCAGCTGGTTGTATCGTATCAGATTTAATCCGAGGCGAATGCGGAGATCAAATAAAACAAAACTGTTCCACAAAGTATTTGCTCGCGCGTAATTATATCGGTATAAGCCGTGTCGTTTACGTCACACTTACTCGCGTTTTGTACTCCTCCCAGACATAGAGACGTGAAAACGCCTTTTATACACTCATACTTGGAGACAAAACATAAAACTATATCTATATCCCGGGTGTCTAAAGGTCACTTAACTTGCGTTGATGGATATCGCCTACAAATCTGGGGTCAATTTTTATAAAGCAATTTCTGACCTAGGTAAAAATATATTTTGCGAGATTCGAATCAACTATTTTCATAATTTGACATACTTACACTTTGATAACTTCTTGGTGTCCTCTGGGTAAAAGTGCCTAACTGGTTAATGTTTGTCTCAGAAAGAATTTGGTCAGAATTCGATTAAGGTATACATGCCGAGATGGGAAAATTGCATGCTGTTGTCTTCAGTGCTATAAAAAGGTTTGTGTTTAAGTGAATTATGTAAATACCGAAATGGTCTGAGATATAAGAACATGTATTGACGATATATCGTTTTTCCAAGTTAGAGTTGGTCGGTGATCTATTGAATTGGTTCTGTAATCCACCCATTTTAGTATTCGATTCAAATTAACACAATTTGTCGGATCTCTAACTAGAAGGACCAGGGTCTCGTTTCACAAAGCGATCTTACCTTACATTGAATCTAACTGTCATAGTAGCACTATGTCTCCAGCACTGGTCGTCATGGTAATTACCTTTTACGTAAGCTAAGATTGCTTTATGGAACTGGCCCCAGTGTTGTAATTTTGCAAGTTGAAACCCGTCCGGGAATCGAACCCACGACCCTCAGAGTTAGGCACCGAATCACCAGCAGTGCGAATGCCGGCCACCAAGACCGCTCGGGCACCCGGCCTTCTAGAAAAATAGAAGGCTATAGTCACCTGGAGTCTAAATAGCGGACATTCACTACCCCTCTGATAGGAGAGTGGTACAGCTTCCAAATCTATAAGCAATGAATCATTTTTTGTGTCTTTTAGAAAGAGAAGATTAACAGTATTTTCATAATTTTTGGGATAACATTTTCTTAGTTGGCGATTCGGTGCCTAACCCTGAGGGTCGTAGGTTCGATTCAAGGACGGGTTTCAACTTGCAACATTTTCTGAACTGGAAGTTGTTCAAACTAAGAAAGTGTTTTCCCCAAAATAACGAAAATACTGTTAATCTTTACTTTCTAAAACACACAAAAACAAATTCACAATTTATCTTTGTATACATTAAAATTTTACATTTTCACGCAACCAGATTATCGGAATAGACTAAATAACAAAACACATTTGTGGGTAATTTCTGGGAAAAAATACACCAATCTAGTTTCCTGTGTTAGATAAATATTCCCAGCTTGTACCTGAATGCGAATTGGTGACCGGTCTGGAGTGAGTCTCCATAGCTCAGTCGGTTAGAGCGTTGGCCATGCTAGCAAGAGACCTATAGGCTCAAATTGAAAGCATGCAACGTTACTTTTTCTCTACATTAAATATATATGTATAAGCAATTAAGCAAATTTGAAGAAAAGCCCACAAATTGTGCAACTGTATATAGTATTTTGAGGTTAAGTTATTTAGCAGTAGACGTTTCCGTTTTGTACAACAGGTCCAATGTAATGTATGTATAAAGGCCAAGCACTACGCGCAAAAAACTATGCTAATCAAAATAAATTATAATATGTTTGTGGCTGGTTTATTTAAAATAAAATGTCAATTAAACTCTAACATTTATATTGATCAAAATGTTCATTAATCCTCCAATCACAGGAGCTTTCTAATAAATGCAACCCATACAAAACTGTCCATAACTCAAATTCATAATACTAATATCTGGAATAACAATGAAATATATATTCACGGCAGACTATGGGTTTTTGTTTACGAGAAATGGTTCCAGACCTTTAAGGCGATCATGGAAACTGGATGAAGTATATATTTATTACTATAACTTAGAGACAAATTCTGTCAACAACATTGGTATTTTCGGTTTGCTCATTCTGCTTTCCTGTAACGCCTATAGTTAAACATACCTTTATTTGCCAAAGCGATTAAATAATCATTAAAGAAGGTGAAGGGTTGTAAAAATCTTTATGTATCTTTATTACCGCAATTTATTGAACCCACAAAGCAATGGGAATAGGTTACTGGAGAAAAGTGGGAATTGTTATGCAGTTTTCATCTGCAAAATATTTCCGTGGTCTCAATATAGTATAGCGCATAGAATTATTGGATTAAATAGACGTCTGGCAAAAATGAATACAGGAGCAGATGAACTATGTAGCCTACCTTTTGGCGAATGGTCAGTGAAACAGTTGAACATTAATTTTGTGATTGTTAAGAGATACATTTCTTCTGAGACGCGCTAAATAAGTAAATTAATGACATTGTGGGAATTTTTTTACCTGACAACAAGCGACTGTATTTTTGGTAAAAAAAAGTCCAGAGATTTCGTTGTACCGGTAAAGATGGTGCTGCTTATTACCAGATAGTATATATATTAAACAAGATGTTAAGATAGCCATGTCTCATTCAAAGATCTACAAATACAAATTTGGCAATACGTGTAGATTGAACAATTTGTGCACTTAACGAACAATAGTCTATACAAATTTAATATGGTATGGCAAAAACAAATACTTGTGCTGACAAAATTAAAGCTCTTTTACACCTTTAAATCTGTTATGTTTACTGTGCAAATCTAAGTAATTGGTCAAAACTTACAGCTACACAAGTTGAAATTTGATTGTATATTGAATATATGTATATGTACACTCTTAGAAAAATATGGCTGTAATTAAATCTTTTAAGGTTCTTTTTTCATGGTTCTAGTGGAACCTTTCTTAATCGCTCTTTTTGGAACCCTCACAGCAACTGTTCCTTGTATTTCTCCCTTTCTTCCATCACCGAACAAACCGTTTTTGTCGTATTGGTACCATATAGAACCATCATTTTTTCCAAAGAACCCTCAAAGAACAATTATTTCTAAGAGTGTAAGCTAATTTCAATTAAATAGATATGTTGATACAATGAACTGGTTAACAAGTCATTTGAAGTATTTGATAAATTATATTATTAAACAGTTCTAAAAAAGACTCTGTATACATGGTGAATATCAATTTTCTCAGAATTAAAACGTTGTGGTGTTTGGAAGTGTGGATGAATTTTCCCCAGTGCCAATATAGTTGCCGGTGATTAAGTACATTCTGATCGACGTTTATCCTGGCGATAACTTCTCCTACAGGTGATCCGCCGCGATTTAGTGGTAAGCGTGTCGGCCTTCTAATTCCACAACGATATAGGCCTACCCCTCATTATTTCGAATTCGTATAACGCTATTAGTTAATTCAATCAGTCAGACGCGGCGCGGGGGGGGGGGGGGGGGGGGTTTTGTGTTGGAGGAGGAACTTTCAAGAGGTTTTCTCTCGGTTTTACGCCGTATTTAAACAATGGACAGTATGGAAGTGACAATCCGTCGTTATATAAATTGAGAACGACAGCAAACCCCAGTCAAAAAAACAAACTTCACATTGATGATTGGTTGTACCACAATACAATTGTAATATTTCGATTCAGATTCTACATCCGGTCTATGTTTATTTCTCTTCATGTTGAAAATCGAAACCAGGCTAATCCCGGCTACAAACAATATGCACTTGGGTTTTCTTTCATTTTTGCACATCAAAATACCAATATTCTTGTTTCATCTACCGCAATCTTTTCTCCTAAGCTCCAATCTCGTCAACCATGGATTATATCGATTGAATAATTCGACGTGACGCAAGGTAAACGCCGAATAACACAACTTGAAATAAGGCAAAATTATAATTAAAACTAATTATGGCATAAATAAAAACACAAACTCCTGAGCTACTCCACGTAATTAAACAATATAATTATGGCATGTTTGTGTTCAATAAGAAAAGAATAATGTTTATAACCGTGATTAGCTTCATATCAATTTTCACTCTTTTAGATGGGTTTGAATTGACAAAAGGGTAAACTTAAAGATTTAATCTAGCATACATATTGTACTATCCAAAGTCCAACAAGTCACTGTCATCGTTCATCCATTGGCCTACTGGTGTTTTGGACACTTGCCGTTCCTCAAAGATCTCCGGAGTACAATAACTCGATGGAGATGCACAGCAATGCCCACACTTACAAATAGAGAGAACCGGCCATAGGGTGTATTATATGGAAATGTTTCCCACGAGGCATCAAGACATCGCAGGAAGGAAATCCTGATAGTTCCGAATACATATCAAAATATGTTGTCGTTGTTTGCTGAAAACGAATCATGCATCGGGATTGGCAATATTAGTTCCAAAACGGCATTTTGGTAATATTTACCGGAACCGAGCAGGTTTTCAAAATGAGACTAACCTCACAACGGACACAGAAGGGCGTGTGACTCGAAGGATTTCACAGGATTTACTGGTTTTATTCACAGGTTTTTTTCCGCGAAAAACTGACAGATCTAAATCATCATATAAGTACACTTCACTAAACTGGGACATTAAGTACAAATCAAACAAATAAACTGATACCGGACCAGCTTTTTTATAAATTTGTCATTTTTAAGAAATGTGATGGGTATTTTATACTAAGTTGACACATTTTCATTTTATTTGTGTGAGTCAGGTGGGTTGACTAAATGCCTGCTTGGATGACTGGCGTGTACTGACTCTGCTGTGACTGACTGAGGGTCGTGCATGGGTTTGGATGCCACAGCCACTCGACTATCAGTCTACTGAACTCTAGTATCCATTCAAAGACAAAGTTATTCTAACATATCTAACGGCCAGTTAGCATACTCAGTTGTTTATTTTTATTACGCGACAATGGTCACTCTACTCCCAAACATATAGGGTAAATCACCGGCTAAAATGCGAAGTCACCTTTTAACATGAAAAGCAAGTGTTGTTTTAAAGACCGTGTTAGTTCTTCTCTTTATCACACTCATGTTCAACCTGTCTTTATAGCTGTCTTCTCTCTCAGTCTTAAGTCTCGACTCAAAGTTTAAAATTTCTCGACTTGCTGTTCAGGATTGTTGGTTTAAGGCCAAGTGCTCCTGTTCAACCAAACACAGTTTCTTTACAGTAGTCTTGTCTTTTTTCAGGTTGGGACGGGTTAAGACAGTGACTCGGCCCCCCTGAGCTGACAGTTAGCCTGGCCGAGGAGAGAGATGTCCAGACACGACTACCAAATTGATTCACACTAAACAGAGACTGTCGCCAGATAAGTGGAGCTGTATTCAGTGGAGCTAGCCCCAAACTCACTGACGGGTCACCCGACACCCCAGAACTCTGTGGGCCGGGAAAGATAGTCGACATCTGGTAAATAGTCTGTATTTGTGTGGTTGAGAAAATTTATGCATTCAGTGAGTGCCTTTTGGAGTCAAGTCTTGGCAGTAGTGAATAGGTCGCCGTAAACGTATCTTGCTCAGTTTCAGTTTTTCTTTGTTCACAAAACATTTTACTGTAAAATTTTTCAATTTAGACCGTTTCAACACGGGTAAGTAAACAGGGGCAACAATAGCTAAAACATCTCCTTGTAGGCCACCTCCAAGCTTTTGAGCCCATTAAGTTAAAAGTGTGCTCTATCACCCTAAGGCATCAAGCGGAGCTTGCCCAACACGATGGTCTAACCTCAAACAGGGCTTGGTGGCGCGGGATTTGTTTGTCTCTAAACACGAGGAAACAAAGCTGATCAGAGAACTTCTCCCTGTAAGATACACTGCTCTGATGGTAGTTACAATGATAAAGACCATTTAGAGAAGATCAAGAGATTGTATAAAGTTGAGTCAACAGCCGCATGGACGGCAGTGGAACCGACTATGAAACTGTACCCTGCACGTCTACGGCTACAGACCCACGCCCATTATACACTTTAGTCACACCTTTTCAATTTGACACGAAACATATTTCATGTGGCAGACACCTATGTTAGAAATTGCTTACCTTTAATAAAGTCAAAATTAAACAAAATGTAGACGAATGCTTTGAATACATTGCACAATATAGTGGTTATTTATCGTATATGTATATGCCTCACCATAGCAGGGTGTTTAAAAACTATATTATTATAACTGTGCTGGCATATACTGTCTGGTTAGCTATAACATTATTCTAGGTAATGTCCATTCAAATAATTATTGCAAAACTTCAATAATCAAGTATAACGTATGACATTGTTTTTATATAAAGATATTATTTATATGTACTTTTATTGTGGAGAAAGATGATTCTGCTTGCCTTCAGTACAGACTCTGGCTATTCGCTCCTAGTCTCCTTTTACAGGAATATCAAAATCCTGTACATAAAATGTCTTCTCTCTCACTTAGACCCATTATAGCGTACAATAGAAACAACAATCTAAAGGACCTACTGGTTAAGGCGAAACTTCCATCTGTATCAGATAGGTTGTAACAATCATTCTCTTTAAATACATAGTCATTGGCTAATCTCTGTATCTCTGAATACTAATTTGTAGACTGATGTATTCATAACTAATGTCGAATATTTTGTTAGCTACATTTTTAACAATATTTTATACATCATGTTAATGGCCATTACCCCTTTCTTGAGATGTCCATAGGTTACCCATAACACAACTCGAGATTAAGGTTTATTAAGAAACTTGTCTCTGGGAGTTATCTAGA
>JAVFBX010208657.1:0-12096 GCA_034783855.1 Mopalia kennerleyi
GGAAGAGTCCATCATACAATTCAAAGCTTTACACGCCACTCTCTTCAGGAAGAGTCCATCATACAATTCAAAGCTTTACACGCCACTCTCTTCAGGAAGAGTCCATCATACAATTCAAAGCTTTGTACGCCACTCTCTTCAGGAAGAGTCCATCATACAATTCAAAGCTTTGTACGCCACTCTCTTCAGGAACAGACATATTGAGAAAAACCCTGACATATATGGAGGTCAGATTAACAACATATCAATATGACCTTTAAGTAAGAGAGTTCCAGAGCAGAAAGCCCATTACCTGTCCAAATCTGATACTGTTTTGTGTATCATTACAAATGACGTAATGGTTGAAGATAATCCTGGGGGTAGGACATCTTCCAGTGTCACTTAGAACCTACAAAATCAATCAAATCATTAGATAAATAATAATTAATGATTAATTTTAGACAGAATAGCAACCAGAACTGAAACTCACACAGGTCCTTGACCAGTAAAAACATTTATTGACCAAATATTTATACCAGCTCCTGGTCTGTCCCATGATAGATATTTCTATGTTTTGGTACAGTCTTTTATTACATATTTTAATAAAGACAAGATAAGATAAATTACTGTAATGTTTTGTTAAAAGAAATCCAGTTAAACCATATATTTTTGTTTTAGCTGAGGATGAGCTGACATCCATACTGAGACATTTAACTGATATAACTTCCCCAATTCTCAGTTACCGTGAGTGGGTTACAAATAAAATGGAGTTGTACACTCACAAATTTAAAATTTGATAAGAAAAATTCTTGTCTGGTTTGTTTGATTGGGGTTTCACTCCCATGAGGTGTGCCAGGACAAAGAGTGAAAGAAACCTCCCTCAAAGCTACAAAAATCAAAGACAAGACAGGAAAAATGACAAGGTGCAACACAAACATTTCAAAGGTCAACTTCTTGACCTTTATCCGGGAGTTTGATTGATTGATTTATTAATTGGTGTTTTATGCCATGCTTAAGGGTATTTCACTTTATATGATGGCGGTGTATTCCAACAATTATTTACACTAGCACAAACAAGATGTGAAGTTTTTCCACAATGTTGGAAAGTTAATTTTCCTCTAGTGCTAAGTAAACACAGCAGTCTTACTCTTCAAATAAACTGCCCTTAGCCAGAGGGCACTTTAATTAGCTGTGAGAGCACCAGAGCAACCAGAAGCTCCTTTCCGTTCACCAGTGGGATACACTGAACAGCGGTTAAAATCTATGTGATAATGTTTTTACTATAGTCTGAGGTATAGCTGTTACCTGTGCCCAAGCCTGGGCTGAAGAACTTAGTGTATGAACAACTCCTTTACCCACCCTCAACATGACAGGGTCTACATTCAACGAACATTCCACCATTAACTGCTGTAAAATAGAAGATGCATACAGGTCTATTGATGAAGTGTATGTATACATAATTATATATCATGGTTGACAGTTGCCATTGGACACACATCATAGTATGTATATTTACAGCTGTCATCGAAAAACACCACAAAGTTCGGCAAGATACAGTTGTCAAAAAATACACAAAAATACTCTCAGCTGACAATCAAGTGTGTCCTCTATTCTGTAAGGCAAAACTCAAATGCTCCTTAAAATGAAACAAATCTTATCACTTATTAACAGTACCATATCTAAACTATGGTTTGGTTTTAAAAATAGTCACATGTTTTAAAAGTGTGTTTTGTTGGTTTTTCTTCAGTGATCATTTTGCTGTTGTGTTGTAGTGAAGCCTGAATATCACTAGTAATATTTACATGTATTAACTGTGCCATAGCTCAACCTGGCACCATTGGTATCTTATTCTCCTTAAAATATCTTTTCAAATATTAACTGCCCTTTAAGAGTATCTTCTGATCATTATGTCTATTTTCTTATTTGATGGTATTTTCCTGTTATTTTGTTATGGTATTTTCCTGTTATTTTGTTATGGTATATTCTTGTTATTTTTTTCATGTTTTTTTTTGCTTCCTTGCAGATTCACAATTAATAATATCCACTTTTTGTGTCATATTTCACAAGTTTTCACATGTATGATGTATCTGTGTATTCAGCATAAATTACATGTACAAAACACCCTAAAATACACACGGTAGGCGGGTCTGCTGATAGAATAGTTTCAATATCCTTATCAACAATGGCAATCTAGAAAACAGGGTGGCCAGGGCGCTTCAGAAATAGAGCCAGGTAAATATTAATGATACCATTCATGTTTCAAGGTTAAGTCATCAAAGTACACTCACATTGTTGTCAGGAGCCATTAAGATGTCGCCATGGAAACTAGTGCCCTCTATTACAGTCTGTCTGGTTAAAAACTTGTACTCTACCACCTCAAGCTGACCAACACCAGAAAACTACAATACAAAAATTCAAAGTTTGTAATGGCATTGAAAATACAAACTAAAGTAACTAAACAGTAAAATAAGAAACAAAGCTACACACATCAAGTGATTCACAAAGGTTGCATAGAAGCCCCTAAAAAAAACTCAATTTTAGCTGATTAGATATTTCACTTGATAACTTTGATTGATAACTTGTTTGATTGGGGTTTAACGCCTCACTTATGGTCACTTTCCTCATATGGCATCTTTCCTATGCTTCTCGTCTTACATCAAAACCCTATTAAGAGCCATATTGAAGCTAGCGAGAAATTGCATGTTTAACAGAATCCATACAGATACAATTGTCCGACATGTTGGTAAAATGATAAAGTGCCCCAACCTGTATGGATGTGTTAGGTTGTTGGCCCTGAACCCTCGAGGCAATAACACCCAGGTTGTCAATAGTGATAAGAGCAAACTCCTGGTCATACGGCATCGCTGTTGAGTCCACAAAAAATGGCAGTAGTTTGGATGGCACTTCTGATCAGAAAATATACATACATACTTTAGTAACCAATACAATAATACAGACGCATTCAACCTCAATTATTCCAAAATAGTTTTTTCAGGTACAATGTTAACTACACATACAAGCCTGAATATATATTGTAAAATATACAATGACATCTATACTGATGTGCATCATTAGGTGGAATATAATCATATCCTTCATTGTAGAGGGGAAAGCAATATTCCAAGTTTAAAGTAAATCAGCTAAATTCCTTATGTATTTATGTGTCATAACACATACAGAAGCAACGAATGTTTGCACTTGTGGTCATATCATTTCTTCACAGTAACAAAACCATATGGTGTGAATGGTTTGAACAGTTGGATAATTTATCTAACTTTTGTGCTAAAGTATTAAAAAACAGTATGAGAGTAATTGAGAAAATATGGTCTTTTGTGAGCTTGTTTAGCAGAATTTTAGTGAAATGCTTTCCTACCTGTCATCTTAATCAGAGACAGGAAGAAGGACAAATAGGAATGGATATTTTACATGGCCATATGCCCTCCCATGAACATGATAAAGGAACAAAATGTAGAAATAAGTAATTAAAAAACAATTCATTCATATTCCAAGTCACAAAAATCTTCGATTCCTGAAAAGCCTTGGTGCTTGATAACTTGTATTTATAAAATAGTAACAACAATGACTATGGATTCTTTGCTTTTCTTCAGTTTGTTTGTTTGTTTGTTTGATGGGGGTTTAAAGAGGTACTTAAGGTCATTTCACTCATATGATGGTTCCAGACCAATGGTGAAGGAAACCACCCTAGACGCTACTAGAAACAAACAAAGACAAGACAGGACAAGCTCAGGACGTAATAAAAAAGACATCACCAAAATATCAGCTTCATGTTGCCCCTTAGCTCTGAGAGCCACAGGGCAAATATAATTTCCCTCAAAGCACCCTGACGCTTTTCTTCAGAGAAGTGTGTGTACTTTCATGTTACACATGTTTTGACCTTACCTTCAGATAGATGTTGTAGATGGTTACTCAGATGGAGTTGTATGACGGATGTTGACAATGATATCTGTAGTGTAGGTATGAGACTGGGAACAAAACACGAGTCTACCCGGATACAGGCTGCCAGAGACATGGGCAGAACCACAGAACTACTTCTTGGCAGTGAACTTGATGATGTCTGCTCCCTGATCAAACAACATTAAACTTAATTGATTGATTGATTGGTGTTTTATGCCATGATTAAGGGTATTTCACTTATATGACACCGGTGTACATGTATTCCAACAATAATTCACACTAGCACAACCAAGATGTGAAGCTTTTCCATAATGTTGAAAAGTAAAGACAGCATACATGTAGCTACTCTTCAAACAAACTGCCCTTAGCCAGAGGGCTCACAACATAAAGCAAATCACACCATACATGTACTATACGTCACTGAGACTTTATGTGCCTCCGATTGCTGAAGAGTTGCTTACTTTAATAAAGAGGCATGGTCGCCAAAAATCAGCGCTTTTCACCAAATGCTCTGATAAAAATCAAAGTTTGTTCATAACTTGAAATATTATCATCAAATTAAAAATATTTAACATGAAATTTTCTTAAACTGAGTGACGACGGAGACACATGACAGACCCCTGTGATAGAAATTGTATGGAAAAAATGTAAGGTGATTTAGTAAATGCCCTTGCCATGAAAATCAGTGGACAATTGAATGTTTAACATTGGTCATACAGCAAACACATCTGGGCAAACGATGTACATATACTGTTTATTTGTTTGATTGGAGTTTATCATCGTTCTCAAGAGTATTTCACTTATATGATGACGGATTATCTGTTGACACTGTTCTTTGCGTAAATATGGTGGAAAACTGAGAGGAAAGCTTGTAAAAACCCTCCCTGTTAGTTTCAAGCCACTTCATGTGAGTCACTCATATACCTGATGGACTTGAATCTGTCAAATGAACATGGAAGTATGATTACAAGGGAAACACTAACCACTAAACCACTACCATGGGCCTGGACATGACCGGTCAGTCCTGACAGCACAGAAATAAAGCTTTACTTACTCTGAATCAATGTCACTGTCCATTTGACCAGATATGACCACTCTCCACATCAGAGCAGTTTTCAAGTCGGATTTATGTGGCTTAACCTCTGGTAAGGAGACTTCACATGGCATGTCTTCTGACAGGAAAAACTCATAATAGTTCTCAAAGTGTCTGGCCATCACATCCCAGTATTGCAGCACACATGGTATCTAAAAAACATATATATTTACTTAAACAGAACTTTACAATAGTCAAAACAAAACATCAATAGAATCACAACTTTTTTTTTTTACTTTAAAATTGCTACAGTATCTGTCACACAAGACAATTACAAGACACAATACAAGGTCATTCCAAACATATGTTGCTTCTATTACACCAAGGCAACATTACTTACTTTGGTTACCATAGTAACACTGCTGGTGCTGCCATCTTCTGACACATTGAAGGGAACCGGGCTAACAGAGAAATGAGAGATAACTCTGGGTTGATAGTAGCTCCAAGTCATCGTGTCATCTCCCGCTTCATTTTCAACTCCAAACACAATCTCTCCAGGATTAGGGTGCAAATTCTCCCCTGAACAAAAGAGAATACCACTGTTTATTATTTGTATGTAGCTGAAATACATGGATCCTCAAAGCGATATTTTAATGCCATTGTACATGTGTATCAACAGCACATAGATTTTGCCATTAGTATCACGATTGAATTACCTTATTCTAATGAAAGTCTTGAATAGTGTCATGCTGTACCAAAACCCCAAGTTTGAAATTTGCATAGAAACATTAAAAATTGTTATGGTGTAGAAATTTATCTTTGATGTAATTGACAAAGACAATACTGCACAGTGAAGTTTGAATATTAATATTAATCGAATGAATGGTTGTAACAGGGCAACAGCAAGCTCTCCCCAAACCACCTGTCATCTCTGAAGAAAATCAAACAGAAGAAAATGTATTGTAAATGAACTCACCTTCATCTACAATGTATTGAAAAGCTCCAGACTTCAAATCATCTTTTGTCTGCTCTACAATAAACTCTGATGGAATTGTTTTCAGTGAGGGAGCTGTCAAGAGGTCATGTGATTCAGGGCTTTCACTTGATTGGTTAACACTCGGACAATCAGACTACAAAAACAATATAACCACACAATAACTCAAGAATATATTAAAAATTCTCTCACAATTATAAACATGGAATTTAAAAAATTAATATATGAATATGAATTTTTGTACGGTATCTCTAGTATGTCCATAAACAGCAAAAGTCAACTGACACATAAGGGTGTACATGTACATAAACCCTACTTGATTGATTAATTAGTGTTATATGCTGTGCCTATTTCACTTTAAATGGCTATGATGCACCCGTATACTCTCAACTGAAAAAAAATTATAAAGTCCCTCCACTGCTGAGTACAAACAGAATACTAAATTGTTATCTTTAACATCATCAGGACACGAAAAGCTCCACACAGTTTTGGGAAATGAAGTAAACCCGTTGTACAAGGGGACTGAGGGACACCAGGGAACTGAGGGACACCAGGGGACCGAGGGACACCAGGGGACCGAGGGACACCAGGGGACCGAGGGACACCAGGGGACCGAGGGACACCAGGGGACTGAGGGACAACAGGGGACTGAGGGACATGAAGGGGACTGAGCGACATGAAGGGGACCGAGGGACACCAGGGGACCGAGGGACACCAGGGGACTGAGGGACAACCGGGGACTGAGGGACATGAAGGGGACTGAGCGACATGAAGGGGACCGAGGGACACCAGGGGACCGAGGGACACCAGGGGACCGAGGGACACCAGGGGACTGAGGGACATGAAGGGGACTGAGCGACACCAGGGGACTGAGGGACACCAGGGGACTGAGGGACACCAGGGGACTGAGGGACATCAGGGGACTGAGGGACACCAGGGGACTGAGGGACATCAGGGGACTGAGGGACACCAGGGGATTGAGGCCAGAGGACACCAAGAGACTGAGGGATACCTGGAGACTGAGGGACAGCAGAGGACTGAGTGACATGAAGGGGACTGAGGGACACCAGGGGACTGAGTGACATGAAGGGGACTGAGGGACACCAGGGCACTGAGTGACGTGACATGAAGGGGACTGAGTGACATGAAGGGGACTGAGGGACACCAGGGGACTGAGTGACATGAAGGGGACTGAAGGACACCAGGGGACTGAGTGACATGAAGGGGACTGAGGGACAACAGGAGACTGAGTGACATGAAGGGGACTGAGGGACACCAGTGGACTGAGTGACATGAAGGGGACTGGGGGACACCAGGGGACTGAGTGACACGAAGAGGACTGAGGGACACCAGGGGACTGAGTGACATGAAGGGGACTGAGGGACAAGAAGGGGACTGAGGGACATGAAGGGGACTGAGGGACATGAAGGGGACTGATGGACATGAAGGGGACTGAGGGACACCAGGGGACTGAGGGACATGAAGGGGACTGAGGGACACCAGGGGACTGAGGGACACGAGGTAATAAGGGAAAGGCAAACAAATAAATAATTACCTGAAGATAATCTCTAACATGATCCTTGATGGTTTCCAGGCACATTAAATGTTCTTGGCCAATCTCTATGGCAACCATCCCCAGGTCAGCTACTATGGCAACTTTGGGGTAGCCGATTGGCCCACTATGATCACACCACTGGAGTTCACTGTCACAGTTAATTGTGAAAGGACCAATCAGAGGGCGGGATTTATTTTCAAATCCAGTCTTCAGGAGAATGTCTTTGGCAAATATGTTGCAAGCAATTTCTGCAAGTTGATCTAAGAAAAATACATTTCGCTTTTATGTTGTGAATTGTCATTACCTTGAACAAGCTGATTATTGATAGAATATTTGTGTGGTAACTATATTTGAAGAAAAAATTCTAGTCCTAGAACAGTTTTGACCAACTTGCTTTATGCGGTTAAAATCAAATGCATTGCGGTACACTTTTTAAGCATTCAATAAAGAAATCCAGAGACCAATACATATACATGTAGTATATCGTTATCAAATGCTACCTTTTGTAGAGTTAAGATATTGCTTTGTTTTACCTGCACTAGTGAACAACAAAGGATAATATTAATGTTATTCAACAGATGGTAGTAAAGTGAAAATGTATTTTTTTTTTCTTCAAATTAAAATTGTTCGGTATAGCATAGTTTACCTGTTTCATTTAGATTTAACTCAGCATCAGCACTGATTGAACCTAGGACTAGCAGTAGAAAGGGAGACTGTTGATCATTGATAGTCTGGCCATACAGTATCACCTGTTCAGTGTGTATCTCAACACTCTTTATCCTCTCACCTAGCATTGTCAGGGCAGGAGGCAATCTACCTGCTGGGAAATAAAGGTTTATGATTTTTTTTTTAAATTTACAATAATAATATCATTTAAAAATAAAAACAATGCGAGAAAAAACCCCAAGAATTCCTGATGATTATCTGAACAGTATAAACATGGATGTGTTCGGTTTCTGCTTTTCATACACAATTTACTCTGGATGTTTCTACACTCATATGAGACCATCCCAGCCCAGAGAGGGATATATTGAAAATAGGGTATATTTGTGGTATAATAGATTATGGTAAATTGTAGACAGTGATAAGAAAAGGTTACTGGTATATAAGTGGATTGATAGATAATGGTATATTTGTGGACTGATAAATAATGGAAAATTTGTGGACTGATAAATAATGGTATATTAGTGGAGTGATAAATAATGGTATATTAGTGGATTGATAGATAATGGTATATTAGTGGATTGATAGATAATGGTATTCATTGGTATATTTGTGGACTGATAAATAATGGTATATTTGTGGATTGATAAATAATGGTATATTTGTGGACTGATAAATAATGGTATATAAGGGGACTGATAAATAATGGTATATTAGTGGATTGATAGATAATGGTATATTTGTGGACTGATAAATAATGGTATATTAGTGGATTGATAAATAATGGTATATTTGTGGACTGATAAATAATGGTATATTTGTGGACTGATAAATAATGGTATATTTGTGGACTGATAAATAATGGTATATTTGTGAACTGATAGATTGTGGTTTCCATGATAGATATCTAATGGTCAAAACCTATACAAATGAACAGTACAAATATTTATGACAATTACGTGTACTGTTTTTCAGTTTTGGCACAGTTCCGGCTGAGTTAGGATTAACTCCCCCTGTTTCTTTCTGTTTTGTCCAGGTGGCTACTGTTTCCTCTATAAATTGGTTAACTTGAAGTAGCTTAGAAAGGCTGGTGCTCAGTCGTACTGGTCTGTCCAACTCAAAACAAATTCCTACTGCAAACAAAACAAATGTAAATGGTTAAAATTATTTCAGCGTAAAGCCAAAGAAAAAAAAAGAAGAAAATTCCTGGAGAACAGTTATTTTGAACTGAACTATTTTCTTGATGTCCTTTTGTTGAAGGGTCTGTGAAATGATTGCCTGGTGTTTTGCACCATGAAAGTTTTAATCATTTATATGACGGCCCTGTTTTCCAACATAAATATACACTGGAACAACCATGGAAGTGAAGAGTTCTGGCAATTGGAAAATGATTTACTATATCATTGCAATGCTTAAACAAACTGCCCATCACCAGAAGGACCGAAAGCACATCTCTACCAATGGAAAAAAAGATAAGCTTTCGTATCCGTGTGGAAACACTTTTAATAAAGAATTAACCAAATGATGTTTTCCCCCAGGTGTGAGCTTCTCTATCCAATGGTTGATTTACAAAGTAAACGTGGGAAAATGTGGATGGTAACTTACCTGGGCCTTGAAGAAGATCAGTGATTTTGATGGTAACCAGACTTGGGGGCACTCCAGTCTTAAGATTAGGGGAGCCAGCTCTTGTTTCAAGCCAATGGATGGAATAATCAGAACAGTCAGGTAATAATTTGTGTTCATCAACTGAAAAGAAAGAGTGATTTACCATGTGATGATTTTATTACATGACTTTCACATAACTTTGTTCTGAGTGTTGAATAGAAGGGCTAACAATTAACATGTAGTTAGCCAGATCACTAGGCAACCAAAATTCTGAAGTCTGGGAAATAAATATTTCTTGCTGAACACCTACATGTACTACATGTATTAAGTAAAAAGTTTTGGGCAAATAAGGGTAACTTTGAGGTACTCAATTTTTGGGTAACTTTGAGGTACTCAATTTTTACAGTCTGATATTTGTGACCACTGAAAGAAAGCATATCACATGAAATAGTCTATTATATGATTGGGTCGAAGTGTTAAAAGTGTAAGGTGTTAAGAAAAGGTACAAAACCTCATACCTTTGATATAGTGGTCAACAGAAGGTCCTTTCAGCATCATATCGTAGCAAGACAATTCAAACTTGTGTCCTTCAGGTTGTAAGGACATGACAGCATGGGGTTGGGAGAAATAACTGTAGAGAAATGGAATGAGAAGAAAACCACTATCATCCTCCAAAGATCTCTGCCTCTCAATCTGGGGGTGTAAGTTAAGGAAGCTGAGATGACCTGAGGGGTCATAAGCTCCTTCAAACTCATCACTAGATTCATCAGCCAGGTAACCACAACTCGCCCATGGTTCTCGATAAGAGCCTTTCTTCCCATTATATCTGCCACTTGTTTTCTCTCTGTCTGATCGTTTGCTCTTTGAACCTGATAGCTTTTGTTTTCTTTTACCAACAAGTTTTTCTGTAGCTTCAGTCTGCGCTTTATGAATGTACATCATGCAAGTCATTCTTCCTGCTGTCACAAGAATGTCAAGTGGAGTTATGTCCCTTTTAACAGGTCTTGTTGTCGTAGTGACAGTTTCCGAGAGAACAGCAGTTGCCACTGTTGGAGGAGGTGCTAACCTGTTGCTGGGGTCCAATAAAATTTGAGTATTGACAGTGGAAGCATCACTTTCAACTCCACTGTCATTCAGAGGAATTTCCCCTTGCAATAGAGATGGGTCCATAGAGGAGGCAGCCATTTTGTCTCCATTGACAACAGGGGACAACTGTTGATGAATGGTTTGATGCATTAAGTTGATTTGACTGGAGCTGATGTAAAAATCCAGGTCACTCGTGATGTTGACCTCTACAGCGTGACCGCACACAACTACACACTAGAGAAGAGAAACCAAGATGTAACCATCAGAGAAAATGATAACCTTACTTTCTCTACAAAATGTAACCCAGATGTTCATTTGTTAAATCAGCTAGTAGGATCCCAACCCAATAGATTTTTATGTTCTTTTGTTTGTGTGATTGGGTTTAACAGCCTTCACTTAGGTGATGGTGTGCCAGCAGAAAAGATGAAGGAAATCACATCAACTCCACCAGCAACAAATAATTGATTGATAGGTATTTTATGCTCTGCTTAAGGGTATTTCACTTATATGAAGGCAATGTATTCCAGTAATAATTAACACTACCACAACCAAGATGTCAAGCGTTTCCAAAATGTTGAAAAGTGTATTGCTTCCAGTGCTAAGTAAAACAGTATTGCTACTCTTCAAACAAACTGACCTTAGCCATAGGGTGCAACAAACAAAGATAGGTCATTATCAAAGACATCAAGAAGATATCAGATACATGTAGCCCCTTAGCTCTAAGATCACCAGGGCATAAGGAAGCTCCCTCTTAACTACAATGTGCCATCAAAATTATTAAGAAAACAAATGGATACAAACTGGTAAATAAAACTTTGTTCACTTGTTTTAAAACCCTGTGTCTAATCGGAATCAAATTCATTCAAGCTTCAAGTAAACCAGTGAATTGATTGGGTGTCATTGTGTTGACATATTCAGTTTAATGTGATTTCATGTTAAACCAATGGCTTCCATATATAGACATAGCATACCTCTGAATTAGAGCTTGGATTAACTGAAGGTGGAGAATAGACAATGGCAGGGGCCATAACCACTTTGAAATCAAACCGTGAAGCAAGGGGAATAACTCTTATGTCGGCTTCCTTTCTGTCAACAGATTACAATTATTTTGAGAAAAAAAAACAAAAAAATACGACAACATACATTTAAAGAGGAAAAAATAATAAAAATAAGGTGAGTTTGATATTTGTTTGTTTGTTTGTTTGATTGGGGTTTAATGTCATACTCAAGGGTATTTCACTTATATGACGACGGATTGTCCACTTC
>JAVFBX010208668.1:0-12095 GCA_034783855.1 Mopalia kennerleyi
ATTTTTGTCTCCGTCGTCATATAAGTGAAATACCCTTGAGTACGACGTTAAACACCAATCAAACAAACAAAAATCCTATTTTTCTCTTTCAAAGAATGCCCCTCCCCCTTTTAAGTAAGGCATTATAACCCAATCAAACAAACTGCTCCATGGTACATGATATAAGACAGGCCTGTGTTGTCGGGGAGAACGGACCGAACAGGGTCTTCCCGTGGTTATGCAAACTTATATTAGGAGGACTGATTTATATGTCCCCTTATATGTTTGCAGTGTTCATTTAAATTGGCCTTTGTCTACTGATTTTGACAAACCGATCATTAATGAAGTTTGTATTATAGAGCAATTTTGCTTTATTTGTACATGTATTAAGTACAAAATTATTTTTTTTTTAAATTCAGCAATGCAGCAGCAAATGCAAATGTTAGATTATCGAACAAAATTTAAGACGACCGATTTTAAGGTTATGCCAGGAAATAATACAGCACACTGAACACAGGCCTGTAAAAGTATAATGGTTTCTGTACATACATGTATTTTAGTTAAAATTCTGTTATTGGTAGAATGTATACATACATGTTTTCCTATATTGCAGATTATGTTGTAACGAATGATAAAGAGCTTGAGGAAGGGCATTACACTGACAATTAAATAACCTGGTTGGAATATGTCGGGGACAGAAGAACGTGTTGTACCCTGGCTTAATCGGTCAGAGTTTTTTGATGTTTACAATGGTCTCTACTCCCAGAATGCATCAGAACAGAGAAGAGCGGTTGACAAAGTTGCTGTGTGGAGATGTCGAGTTTTTAAACAACTTCCAGTTGCAATTGACAGTACTGCAGTTCTTGTTGAAAGCTTACTTAAGAAACAATTGAACAATAAATCTTGCCACAAAACATTTCAGCATGAAAATAAGTTAGCGCTGAGTGTTGCCCTCATCAGATTTGTGAACCATATTACTGAAAAAGGACAAACTAAACAATTTGCGCAGTCTGTTCATGTGCTGGCGGAGGAATTTGGTTTGCCAGAATGGTTAATTGACATTCGACATGATTCTACACACGGTATTCTCCCTTCATTGTCCCATCTAGAGGAAGGTGTGCTGTGGAGCTTGGACTGGCTCAACACTGAATACTGGAAGAAGCAGACAGTGGAAGAGACCCCGTTTTCCTACATGGAAGAGGAGGATGCAGATTTTGGAGCGTGTGTTGCAAAGTTACTACAGGACTATTCTCAAATTCAATTTGAGCTTGTATTTGATGCTGATAAGGGTTCAAATCATTCTTTGAAATGCATTTTAACTGAAATTGAAAACATCTTTCCAAAAAATAAGAAAATGGTTGTTACAATTCTAGCACTGGAAGGTTATCTTCTGTTTACAAAAGATCAATTGAATGCCTTTGATGTCGACTATGACTCTTTCATGGAACCAAACCTTAACCTTTCTAAGATCATGTTACAGTTTTGGAAGCCTGTTTTAAATTTATTGCATCAATTAAAAGGAACTTCATTACTATTGGAGATTCTGGCTAAAAGACTTACAGCTAGTGCTAGCTTGGAAAATAGGCTTTGTGCCAGCTGGATTTTTGAAATAGTCTCAGCAAATGAAAGAGTTTCAGTTAGAGAAGGTAAAAAGAATTTGGAAAATAATTTATTTTCTGTTTTTTATGAACTTCCTGTTAAACAAATTTTGCAATTATGTCTTCAACATCCAGGTGGATTTTCATCGCTTCTAATAGAAAGTCTGTCTGAGAAAGTAGAATTTACTGCAGATTTCCGAAAAGAATTATCTCTGTTGAAAATTTTTAGTGGTCATACAAAATCTACATCATGTGAGGCAGTTGTTAATGATTCGTTCCACACTCTGAAAGATTTGCTAAATAAGACCAAGGCATCGGAACACCAAGCTGTAAAAAGATGCAGGGAAATCGATTCTAAACTCTTAGAAGCCAGCAATAAAAGATGGTCACCATGGAAACTGTGCACAGACATGGATAACTGGAGTGATTATCCAATGGGATTGCTTCATGGGCAAGACCTGAAATCCATGAGACTTGAATTATCTTCAACTTCAGTTTCAAACATGGGTAGGTCTGATACGATAGAAAATCTGGATTGTTTGGAGGATGATGCCTCATACAGCCTGACTTACACAGATTGTGCTTTAGATGATACCAGTGTGAATAACACGACATTGCTACAAACAAAGAGTTTCCCTTTAATACCAGTTATAAATATTTTATGATTTGAGAAACCCAGTATTTCAATGTATATGATGCAAAAGGGTCCATAAATTAAGACCTTGTTTTGAATGGCATGAATAACATTGAGCCCAGGAAAATTAAAACAGGAATTTGTGAAAAATAGAAAAAATTAGTGTTTGAAAATCTGTTGAGTTTTTTTTCATGCTTATTAGGTGATCCACCAACACAAAGGTTGATTGGTGTTTGATGTCCTGTTTAATGGTATTTCATCCATTTGCTAGTGGTATACCAACCATACTCTCAAATTCTCAATACCAAATAGTAAATGCTATGTATGAAATGTCTTGTAGACTGTTGGTAAACTGGAATAGAACTGGGTTCTGTGTGTATGTATTGTTTTTCAGACCTTTTCTCGCCTTATCACACTAGCCAGTTTACCTCTGGCCTAATTTTACATGACCGGCCAATGGAGGGAGCTTCTACCTCTGGTTCAATTTACATGATGGGCCATGCATTGGAGGGGCTTGCGGCCGTGGCTTTGCATTCCTAGCATGTGCGCTAGTTACTAATCATAACTTGATTTACCATTCACAGGAATAAGATCATCTGTCCACCATCAGGTATATAAGTGAGTTAAACGTGGTGGTTGATTTTGTGAGGTTTCTGCCAGGTTTTTCACATCCTATAAGTGAAATACCCTTGAGTTTGACCTTAAACCCCAATCAAACCGACCATTTTTTGAGGGAATTTCCTGGTTCTCTTAGATCGAAGAACCAACATGAAGTGGAGCAGTTCTAGTGTTGGTTTTGTATCTTGTAATCTCTCGTTTTTGCTTCCTTTGCTCATTTAATTGGGGTGTCGTGGGAGTAAAACAAACTTAAATGTGGCGCTAAAATGCAATTAAACTGATAAACAGGAACTTCATATAACTTCTCTTCCCCAGCTATAGGCTCATTTTGTAAAAAATATGCTCAGAATCTGGGTCATGCCACAGACTTTCCTACATGGGTTTAAGAACAGGTTCTTCCTTCAAACAGTAAGTACATCTCTTGGTGCACCATATTGGTTTGCACAACCTGGTGGAAAACAGTCCCAATTGGGTTGGGGGTGAAATAAAGCTTAATGTTTACTTTGATGAGGGTACACTTATTTCCAATACATAAAGTGCTCTGGCTAAGGGCAGTTTGTTGAAGAGTAGCATGCCGTCTATACTTTCCATTGGAGGAAAATATGCTCTCTGTAATTATGGAAACAGTTCACACCATAGTGTTAGCCAGAGGGGTGTCTCGGTGTCTTTGAGACACCCAAGAAGCCATTTGCGACACCCTGTTTCAGTCAAATTTAACATGGGAAAGATAGGGGAATTGTAAAATGAGACACCCTGTTTCAGTAAAATGGTGATTTGAGACACCTGTTCTTGATTTCTGGCTAATACTATGTAGACACACCACTGGCAACAGACAAAGAAGAAAGAGAAGGCGGGACAGAATACAGGGCAATCAGGACAGGGTTGGAATCGCTGAAACAAGAGAGAGTCCTGATGCTCCGCATGCCGTATAAGGCTCGATCCCAAGAAAAGTGTGTGGGTGGGAGGAAGTAAGATCCCTCGGGCCAGAAAAGAAGTAGACCTGTCCCATGCCGTATATATGTTCAATTTCGCCTTTGAGATTCCCAAAAGCTTATCGTTTGTTCTATATTTACAGAGTTTTACACTTCTGTCCAGTGAAGATCTAGTCTATAGTCCACCACGAGCCCATAGTGATTTTCAAAGAGGGGAGCCGTGTAATGATTTCACTTTCCTAGTTATCACTATACTTCCGCATTTAGAGAATACTTACCTCCAAGAAAGAATAGGTCTCTTCCATGATTATTCTTACCTCCACACATAAGAGCGCCAATGAACATACGATTTAACAGACCGGACTCACGGCTTCGAGGACGTTAAGGGGATTTCTTATTTAAATTGTCGCTAAGGCCTTTGGGAAACATTGCAAGACTCTCGCTGATGTGAAGATATATCTGGTGCGTTAATAAGCGATTGTGGGAAAACGCGGCATTCGTGATCGATTTTGTGAAAACTGTGGTGGGGATGTTGCCAAGCCGAAGCAAAGCCTGGACGATAACCGGGGCTGTGTTATGGCATGTCCAGGTCGAACCTTGGCTCGGCAGTACCGTGTTGAGGCTGTACTGAGCCTGGACCTTGACTAGACGGGACAGTCGCGCTCAAGATTTTAATTTAGCTTCCCCATGATCAAGTTATGGCAGTAGCTGTAGCGTATGCTACTGTTTGGTTTTCGCAAAACGTAGAGACGAAGACCGAAGAAATCCACAGGTTCAATACAAGAGCTTTAATTGATCGTATAGTCATACATGATTGTTCGCAACATCCTTAATCACAAATGCCAATTATCCGTATGCTCCGTAAAACTATAAACAAACAAAATAACACAGATTTAGGAATAGCTCCTAGTACAGTAAATAACATGTGAAACGAAAACTAAGCACTTATCAGTATCATTGCTGGTTATTGATGCATTGATAAACCGTGAACAGAAACTTGAATTTACCGCTATCAAACTATTTAGTTATTGCCAATAACATATTTACTGTGAATAAGTGAGTGTTTATGTGTTATTACGTACCACCATGGACTCTTATCCCTGGACTAAACAAAAGTTACAGCCGGTTTTGACGACGCAAAAACCGCTGTTTCATCGCATGGCTCCTCGCTCTTGCCATCCCCATGACAACAGGCTCTCAGCTATAAACTCTGCCGTTATACAAACACAGGCCTACAGCGCAACCTCTGCCATATTCACTGGCAGTTATATACCTCCTTAAAATTAGAATATTCTAATTTTCTAACAAAACAAAAAAAAACATATCTGACGTGTACCTAATTCGTACATATTTAATCAGGTTTCGCTTTCCAGCAACAACACTAACTTTTGGATCGGTCGTTCCAAAATTGTTATTGAACTCGAGCGTCGACCTTTGCTATCAAGTTCTCGGGTGCCTACCACAAGGGTAGCCTTGCGGACAAAGCGGTCTTTGTCCTCCACAGTATCTATCACACGGGCCAGACGCCACTGGTTACGTGGAAGATCTTCTTTAATCAAGACCAAGTCTCCAACTTGGATGTTCCGCTGTGGACGCTTCCACTTGGGTCTTATCTGCAGGTTCTGCAGATATTCCCGTTTCCAACGGAACCAAAACTCGTTGGCCAAATGTTGCACTCTACGCCAACGTTTGCGTGAATACATATCAGTACCCTGGAATTCTCCAGGAGGGGGCAAAATCACCTTTGATTTCATCGTCAACAGATGATTAGGCGTTAACGGTTCTACTGACGTGGGGTCGTTTAAATTGTCAGTGGTGAGGGGTCTGCTATTTACTATTGCAGTAGCCTCGTACATCAGTGTACGCAAAGAGTCGTCATCTAATTGTGAACCTTCCTTTCTCAACAGTCCAGACAAAACGCTTCGAACTGTTCTGATCTGGCGTTCCCAAACGCCACCCATGTGACTCGCACTGGGAACATTCATGTTGAACTCAAAGAAATCACAATTTATTTCCAATAGGAAACCTTTGATACGACTCTGATCCATTTCCTGTACAGCTCGTTTTAACTCTCGCTCTGCGCCAACAAAGTTAGTGCCACGATCACAGCGTAATTGACGAATCGGACCGCGAAGACACACGAATCGGCGCAGGGAGTTTATAAAAGAGTCAGTGCTGAGTGAATCCGCCGTCTCTATATGGACTGCACGGCAGGACATGCACGTAAACAGCACACCGTACCTCTTTTCTTCTTTTCTGCCATTCTTGATCAGCCAAGGACCAAATAAGTCGACTCCACAAAATGTAAAAGGAGGGACTTCCTTTGTCCTGTCTACAGGCAGATCGGCCATTTTCTGCTCCTGCACAAAGTGGCGCATTCGTCGACATTCAACGCACTTGGATATAAACTGAGAAACTGCTGAACTACAACCAATTATCCAATATCCATTGGACCGAATTTCGTTTGTAGTCAAGCCTCGACCTTGATGTCTTACTAGCACATGACAGTGCTTAAGAATCAAATTTGTGATGTGGTGATGTCTTGGTAGGATCAAGGGATGTCTGAAAGATTCAGAAAACTCCGCTCGCCTTAATCTACCACCGACTCTGAGCATCCCTTCGTCGTCCAAGAAAGGATCCAAACGATGGATAGAACTGGTCCTCTTCAAATTTGATTTCATATCCTTTTCACCTCGACGGGTGGTTTCAACTGCATTCTTTGCGCTTTCCAGTAGTCTTATTTCCTCACCAAAGAAAGATCTCTGGACCAACTTAAGAATGGCTTTCTCAGCGGCCTGTAAATCGTCAAGCTTCACAGGTTCGTAAGATGAAACAAGACGAGGTACCTCCCCATTATGGGAAATCTTGGCAACTCTCGATTGCATTCTATGCTTCAACTTGAGACAAACTGCAACGGCTTTCTTCAAGCGATGCCAATTTGAAAAGTATTCAAGCCTTTGAAGTAATGAGTCATCCTTCACGGTAACGTGTGAAGACAGTACAGCGCCCTTTCTCACTTCAGGGTCGCTCGGATCAAGCTGGACTTGAGGCCTATCAAATGAAGGAATTTCAGGTTTCCAGAGGAAATCTGGTCCTCTAATCCAATTGGAGGTCTCAACAAATTCGTGTCCAGCAATGCCCCTAGAGGCATCATCAGCTGGGTTAATACCTGTAGGAATATACTTCCACTGGGAAGATGAACTCAATTCCCTAATCTGGTGCACACGGTTTGCCACGAAAACATGGAAACGACGCTCGTCGTTAGATAAGTATCCTAGGACAACTTTGCTGTCTGTCCAAAAGTATTCCACAACTTTCTCAAAGTGAAGTTCTCTTTTCAAGAACGCACTCATTTTCGCAGAAACGAGAGCCGCAGTCAACTCGAGTCTGGGGATTGTGACTGGTTTTATAGGCGACACCCTGGCCTTACCAATAACGAAAGAGCAATGTACCTGGTGTTTGTCATCTACCAACCGCAAGTATGTGCACTGGCCATAGCCAGTACTGCTGGCATCTGAGAAATGATGAAGCTCTACTGATGTAACCTCACCAAAGCCTGATGGTTTCATACACCTCGGCACCCGTAAGCTCTCTAACTGAAGTAAATCATGTCTCCATTGTTCCCATCTTGCTCTTACAACGTCTGGAATGGGACTATCCCAATCAAGTTTGTCTCTACAAAGCTCCTGTAAAATCTGCTTTCCCAGCAGTACGACGGGAGCGGCGAAGCCTAAAGGGTCATATATTGAGGAGACTGTAGATAGAATACCTCTCCTGGTAAGCGGTTTATCTTGGAGGTTTATCCTAAATTGGAAGGTGTCAGACTCAATACACCAGGATATTCCAAGCGCCTGCTCTATCGGTAAATCTTCGAACGTCAAATCGAGGTTTTGGATATTCTTAGCCTGATCTTCAGGAGGAATTTCAGCCAAAACACTTCTAGAATTTGACACAAACTTGTGAAGGTGAAGCCCTGCAGATGCACAAATTGCCCGAGTATTTCTGATCAACATTATCGCCTCGTCTTCTGTCTTCACCGACTTGAGGCCGTCGTCAACGTAGAAGTCGTGCCGAATGAAATCAGCAGACCTTTTACCATATATTTCCTCTCCATCGTCCGCAGCTTGCTTAAGCCCAAAGCTGGCACAAGCGGGAGAAGATATGGCCCCAAAGAGATGAACAGTCATGCGCATCTCAATCATCTCAGAACGAGGATCGTTGTTCTTCCACCAAAGAAACCGGAGGAAGTCTTGGTGTTCTGGACACACTTTAAACTGAAAAAACATCTGTTCTATGTCGCAGATAAAAGCGACAGGTTCTTGACGAAACCTACACAAAACGCCTATTAGGGAGTTTGTGAGGTCTGGTCCTTGGAGCATGGCTGCGTTCAGAGACTGTCCTCTGAATGTAGCACTGCAATCAAAGACAACACGGATTTTATCCGGCTTCTTTGGGTGATAAATTCCATGGTGCGGAATGTACCACACACCACCATTCTCTGCATTAAGCTCCGAGACTGGCTCTGCAAAGCGATTGTCGATGACGTTACCCATAAACCTTAAGTAATCGTCTCTATATTTTGTGTCTCGTTTGAATCGTTCTCGAAGGCGCTTCAAACGATGGACCGCTTGTATTCGATTGTTCGGTAGGTGCGGATTAAGCTGCTTAAACGGCAGCGGCATTTCGTAGTGTTTGTCCGACCTCTGTTTTATCCCATCTGACATTTTCCCAATGAACAAACGATCATTGAAAGAAAGCCCTTGAACATCTGGCGTATGTTCACTAAAGTCACGCTCCATCATCTTAGCAACAGATGAAGGGTTGATGGATTCCTTGACAGTGGTTCTAAAGGAATAGGCCACTGACGAGGCTCCATGATATGACGAATCATTCACAGATAAGTCGCTATTAACTTCAAGCGTCATAATCTTGTGGCTGACCCCAATGTTGTCTTCTAAGTAATCACAACTATCAAAATCCACCATTCCAACGATACTCCATCCTAAATCAGTTCTCTGTCCGTAAGGAGCAAAACTATTAGGTGGAGGAATCACGTCTCTTGGAACCAAAGCACGTGAACAATTATACCCAATGAGAAGGCCAACATCTACATCACTCAAAGGCATAATATTGTGAGCAATTTCTTGTAAATGAGACCATTTCATTGCCACTTCCGGTGTTGGAATATGTGCCCTATTAGCAGGCATAATCTCTCGAGAGTAGGTAGCAGGAAGCTTGATGACAAGTTTACTATCAAACCCTCTTACCTGTAAACCTTCTACCTTCCGACTTTCAACCAATTGGTTATTGGCGGACATGGTGGACAATATAAGATTGACATCTTTGCCCAAAATACCAATGTCTTGCCTAGTTTTGTCCAAAATAAAGGTCGTATCCGATTGCGTATCTAACAACGCATAGACCAATATCTCATTAGCTGGATTGTCACGATGTGACACCCACACTGGGACTATCAATGAACATTTATTGATGTTACCCGCATCACTCATATGAGTAACTCTTGTGTGTGAGTTTGTTGAAGTAACATGTGTTTTCGTATCCCTGTCCGTTTTCTTATACTCACTCAAACCGACATAGTCTCCATGAAGGGACGAAGGATGTCGTCTTCCGCATGTCGCACAATACCTACGACACTTACAAAACTTCGCTCTATGGCCATGTTCCATGCACCCGAAACAAAGCCCGTTTTCTTTAGCAAAGGTTTTTCTCTCGACGAGCGGACGCTCTAAGAAATTCCTACACTCATCTATATGATGCCGTTTATCGCAAAAGAGACAAGCTGATGTCTCTTCCTTAGGCTTCATGTTACCTTTGCTGTAATGCTCGTTTGACTCCGTAGAGAAAGATCTAGCACCTTGTGATCTTCTCGTTTCAGTTTGACTACGTGGGCGATCCACGTTATTATCTTTTACACTTTTCTGAAAGTGAACAATAGGATTACAGGCAATATTTGCCTCCTTGGTAATAAACATAACAAATTGTGAAAATGGGGGGAACACACTTTGTTTATCACCCCATTCAGACACAATTCTTATCCATCTTAATACTAACCATTCAGGTAGTTTTGACAACAATTTCTGATTTTCACGATCATCATTAAGCACATTAAGACTGACAACTGTTCTCATGGCAGACTCGCATTGTCTCAAAAAATCTGAGAACTTACGTAATGCAGTACTATCCTTAGAGGCTATTTTTGGCCACGCTTCTAACTTATCTCTAAATGCACTGGCCACTGCAAAATGATTGCCATACCGCTCATCAAGTAGCCTTTTAGCTTCCTCGTATGCTGAGTCGTCAGTCAAAAAGAAATAACCCTCGACTGATTCTTTCGCAGAACCACCTAGGTATTTCTGCAAGTAGTAAAGCCTCTCTGCCGAAGGAATACCCTTACCTTCAATTAATGTACTGAAGGCGCTTTTCCATGCAGGATATTTCAATGGGTCACCATAAAATATTCCCAGTTCCGGCGGAGGAAGTCTACCTAAGGACACCTGTTTTGCAAACGAACTCAGCATAATTTCTACTTGTGACATTTTTACACTGATCAGGCGGCTGAATTTTGTCAGGTATTATGGTTATTGGTGATGTTTGATCATTTTGTGTTGGGATTTGTGGATTAGGCACAAATGCAGTTGCCCTGGCATTTAAACCGCTTTTAGATTGACCTTTCGTAACATGTGGCTCCGACATCTCATTGTGTAACGTTATTTCGTCATAAGGAACCGTGTTTAAACCATTATGAGAATCTAGATACTGATGTACAACATTAAACTTAGACACAACTGGTACATCAATTACCTGACGAACAGATTCGTCGCTCTCAATCGCAATAATAGCTTCTAATCTAGCTTCAGCCATATCGAGTTCTTACATAGCTGTTATTCTATCTAATTCCAATCGTCTTTGAGCTTCATTATCTAACAATTTCAATTTAGATTTTAACATTGCAGCCTCTGTTGCGGCCCCAGCCCCGTTTAAATACATTAGATAATTTTGATGAACTCTGTGACACTCGAGATCGCTTGCTAGAAGCTACAGACAAATTAGATCTAGTCTCAAAATTATCTTGTTCAATATTTCGTACACAGTCAGTAATGTCTTTAACCAACTGAGATTCGTTTGTTCAATCTGATCATACCTTTTGTAAACATCATTTATATCAGTGTAGTTAGGTATCTCTACTAACTTCTCATAATCTGTTGTAACACGATTCATAGCATCATTTAAGATGACACGTTCATGTCTTAACACAGAAACATCTTTCATATCACTCACAACAATTTGCACATTATTAGCACATTTACGCCATGCTGATATTGACGTGTTAAAGCTATTTATGCGTTGTTGCAATTGCCACTGCGCAAACTCTTCAGTGGGCTTACGCTGACGAGTATTAGAGGTATGTACCTCCTCGTCAACCTCTGTGCTATTAACCGTATCAGTATGTAAATTGCCGCTCATATCAACATTGCCCGGTTCACTCATAATGACAATAAGACTACAGTTCAGACGTATGTAGTTACTGAAAATAACATCATTCGATATTATATGGCGGCAAATCTATCGCAACTTACTAAATGAAAAATAAATACATGTTATGTTATGGAACGCCAACTTGAGTAAATTATAGCACGGACTAAGCTTATATACCGACAAACCTCTCTGAAGACTTAGAAACAAGAGTCTGTCAATAATTATACCAATAAAGTCAATAGTTTGTAGCAGTCCTGTTATATATTATAAACAGCCATCCTGGTGCCCTGTTGTTAACCATCGGTGCTGGGAAACGCTATCTCATTCTCTCACTGGCTGCATCACTCTGTTACGTACGGTGGCTCGTCCTGGTATCGAAGATAGCATCTAACCACCAAGTGTATAGCGTTGTGCTGAAGGACTTCTAGTCATCTAAGAATAGATCACTTTTTATGTATTTATTTCGTCGACATCTGATTGTATGACTATGTGCACCGTTTAACTCATTTCACATAGTCGGCTTGCTCGTAGTATGTAGGGACCTACATCAATTTCGTGGGGGGAAGCCAGGTTGACACACTTCAATCTCTTTGAAGAATCGGGTGTTTTACTATGGCAGTAGCTGTAGCGTATGCTACTGTTTGGTTGTCGCAGAACGTAAAGACGAAGAAGTCCACAGGTTCAATACAAGAGCTTTAATTGATCGTATAGTCATACATGATTGTTCGCAACGTCCTTAATCACACATATGCCAATTATCCGTATGCTCCGTAAAACTATAAACAAACAAAATAACACAGATTTAGGAATAGCTCCTAGTACAGTAAATAACATGTG
>JAVFBX010208679.1:0-12095 GCA_034783855.1 Mopalia kennerleyi
GATAGGTCGCCCCAAAAATTGGCGGAAATCAATGCGCAATGGCCTGGCATGGCGTACGAGAGTTGTCTTAGTCTCGTCCACTATAGAAACGCTCGCGAAAATATGATTGTTTCAGTCATTGGCTTTATCACAAGAAAGATATTTCCGGTAAACTTTCACAACTCGTTCATGTACTATATTTCTACAATCTGATTTACTCTGAATATCCGGAAAATACAATAACATGGGCTAAATTGTTAACAGAGCTACTGTGTTGGTAGGCATGATGATTTCAAGAAACGAATTACATTGTAGTGTGTCGCACCGCATTTATCGTCTGCGGGATAGCCGTTAAGGTTGGCGGCTGCATGTGTCAAGGTACAAAAGAAATTGATGAGTTTTCCAGCTCGAAATAAGCTACATATGGAATGGTCCAGTCAGTAACACCGAGATACTAGCTGAGAAAAAGGTAACATTTAATAAATCGCTACTAAAATAAATAATTGTTATTAATAATTATCGAAAAGCTGCATTCCTAAACGGGTTTTTATTGAAATCAGACTAAACGAATATGACTAATTTCTCGATGCAGATGACTTTTCATCAAACCTTAAAGTGCATTGACTATTAATTGCAAAATTGTTTCCATTAACAATAATGACGAAATCCCAAGCGAATCACCGCACTCATTTCACAGCTTCATTAGACGTGCAATTAGTTCCGATAAAATCACCTGTGGTGACATATGTACTGTGTGGCCAAAATTCATGTTTCTAGTTGACGTGTAAATCGTTTAACAACAAGAGAACACATTGATAGAACGTATTTAATGACAGTAGCGTGCGTACAGTACACTACACGAAATTAAGCGACCCTATTTTATACGCCATTTTCATTGCTATATTTAACATTCAATATCCCGTTGATCAAAGTCCGAATAAATTTAATACATTTACGTTTTGATATTACTGCGCATATCATGGAAACATATATGATAGCTTTATTTCACTCTTTTTAATTATTGTTGTTGTCATCTGTTATAGTGTTTACTCTTTTTCACAAGCAATTTGCTTCACTATACATCCAATTATAGTGGCATACATATTCCGTTGAACAATGCTTGACGTGTTATCGAACAAAGATTCGTAATGATGTGAGCCGTATTATACACATTTCTTTCGCCAATCATTTTGCTAAGATTATACTAGTGTATACATCTATACTAAATGCATATTTTAATGATTGATTGTCATTATTAAACAATATCTGAATCATGCTGCATAACTGTTGAAATAGTAATAGGTCTTATCAGAAGTCTACCAAGCAGAAGTATGAAACCAGCCAATACCCAGACGCAAATCTGCATTTCCCCTAACTATACTTATTGTAGTAAATACGGTAGTTGGAGATGAAGCAATATTTATTAAACTGTTGGAAAGATATTTTTTGACCACTTTTTCAATTATATATTTTCCAATGAAATCGGAATAATCCCTGGTCAACATACATGCTAATGTGCATTAAAAACAAACTTATAAGTTAACATGATACATGATTCAAAGTGGCTATTTTATATCGCAATTACAGAGGTAGTAAATCTGTTCATCTTACACGCTGCATCGACCGGTTCTGTTCAATGCACGAAAGTGCTTTTAGTTATGTTTGGGTCATATTTAATAGCTGTTATATTGTTAATAAGCTGTTGTGTAATTTTCTCAAACATCTTATGGCCTTTCAAGGTTGTTGTTAATCTGAAGGGGTGTTTAATAGCCTTTGATTTAAGATAATACTATTTATGGTTTAGGTTTATTGACTTCAATACCAATTGGCTAACTGCCCATTTACAAGCATAACCAATTCAATGAATGAATGAATGGGTGAATGAATGAATGAATGAATGAATGAATGAATGAATGAATGAATGAATGATTGAATGAATGAATGAATGAATGAATGAATGAATGAGTGAATGAATGAATGAACGAACGAACGAACGAACGAATGACGCATATACAGTTGAACTTAAAGATTCCTTCGTCAGGTCCAAACAAGTATAATTGCGGCCTTCAATAAAGATTATTATAAACGTCATTAATCCTGGAAAAACATATTTTTCTACGTATATTTGTCCTTGTACAAAACAAAAAATCAGGTCTAACGGTATCAAACGGGCTGATTAAGACATGATATGCAAACGTATAGGCCCTATAAACTTAACCGTACGTCGTTGCTGTATAATCCAGGTTACAATTAAAGCAAATAACTGTAACGAATTGAATTCTGTACCTTTTCGGTTTTGGATATCAGCTAAATTACAGATGGGTTGACCAAATTAAGAATCCATATTCAAGACCGAATATAATTGAACATCAGTATACGAAATTAGGACCATAAATTGGCATCTCTAAAAGAAGTACATGATCGTTTGATAAAACCGAGCAAGGGATAAGCTTTGTTATAACAATGTTATTAAATATGTACTAGCGTGATTCCTTAATGAGGTGTTCTCTGGATTCATATGTTTGTAGTATAAGCAAATGAATAACATTACCATGTTCGTCCTGAAACTATAAATCTCGTAAAGTACTGTCACAGGAACGAACCTTCCTGTTTCAGATGTTTCCCACAACTTGTTAAAACAATGTGTAGTAAGCAACAATAGAAACACCAATACACACTCACACCAGGAGGCACACACACACGCACATACATAAAACGACTTCAAAAGCTCATATAACATGTTTACTCACGCTGGAGGGTAAATAGGTACCAAACGGTCCAACTCGCAAAAGATCCGCCGTTGGTTATCCACATTTTGTTCAAAAGCCTGTTGTGTAATCTGCTCGATATATTCAGCCACGAAAGCTCCGTATGGTTATCCACGTACTCGGTAGTTGTGTGCCAAACATAGAGTCAATAACGGATTCAATCGTGCGCTTTACTTAAACTGTTCATTCCTAAATAATTTGTCCTTTTACAGCTATTGTATACAGGTCTCTAATTGGGAAAAATGGAAACTGTAATGATTGTCAGTCATTCGGTCTATCAAAATAACAAGGCAGATTTATCGATATTTCCGGTTAACAAACACAACTCGTGCGTGTAATAGTTTTCTATTGTCCGATGTTCTCTCAATGTAGAGAAAAAACAAAATAACGGGATATAAATGGTTTACAGAGTCGCTATTATGGTTGCCATGGTGATCGGAAGCTATCAACTCCATTGTAGTTTGTTGCACGGTCATCCAACTAGTTTAACATACCTGTTGTCTCGTTAAGATGGCGGCTGGGACAAGTTGCAAAAGAAAAACAATACATCTTAGTGTCAAATAAACCGGCGTTCGGATCGTTAGTTGGAATCATAAATAATCCCTAACAAAGCACAATATTAAATGAAGTCCTCGGAAAATTGTTTCCAATTTAACACTTTTAGCGATTCATTTGACGTGCAACTAATTTTCTATGGAACAATACAACACGTGCGTATAGTATGTCGTTGGACATCTATGCATCCCGGGAACACAAGGCAATATTTTATTCGGCTTAAATATAGTTGACCAGCCGAAAATAACGTCAGTGGTCGTATAGCGAAATCACTAAGGCAACCTATATTTGCTCATTTTCACACGACATTTCCATTGTCCAATTTGACCTTCAATATTCTCCCCAATCAAAGTTAGAACAGAACTCGAATACAATATATCAATACTTCTACGCACACCATATGACTACATTAAATCTCTGTATTACACGCGTCATTTCCATTGTTCTATTTGTCATTCAACATATTGTCATTCAGCATTGACTGATATATTTCACTTCACCACTAAGGGCTCGATGGAACGAAGCTGTATGCACTTGAACAGCATTATGCCCCCTTCCCGATTCTTCAACGTATTTGTATTTACCTAGTACACACTCTGTATTGAAACAAACAGTTGTCTTGAATACACAATACATATGAATTATGCCGGATCACGGTTGAAAGATAAATGTGTATATATGTTCAATTCGCACTCAACTGTGTCCTAAAGTTTGCCAAAGGAATGTAGCAATTCCCATGCATTGTTCCAACATTGAATCTATTACTTTGACATTTATTATCCATGCATCTGTATAACCAAACTTAAAATCCAGTATTAATGTGTAAATACTTTATGTTCCCTGACTAAATGTCATAGAGAGTAACGATCCATGACTTTTATCTATAATAGATACACATTACTTTCCGGGGTATTGGTGTTAATAATTTATGATCATAATGCCGACTTTTAGTGGTCGCTTAATCTCTGCGAACTAGTTTGTAGGAGCATTGTTGGTAACAGTGACGGCGCCTGGACAGAGAATCTGGGTGGGGGAGGGGGCACATAATGACAGCACAATGAGGCGAGTAAGGGTGCAGGGGCCGCCTAGGCCCCAGAAGATCTTGAGTTCTACAAAGCCAAAGCCGCATGCACATTATGGTTCATTTTTGCCTTATATAACTAATAGGGTTAACTATGAGTTCTAACATAATTTTTCATTTCTGTCTTTTCTTATTATATATATTTTTTAACTCGCTATACGTGGCGATGCTGTTTATCTGATAAGCTTTATCCTCTGGATCAGTTATTTGTAGTGTTTCGTATAACGTTGCCGTTCCAAAGGCACTGTAAAACATAAGACGAGGGTCCAGGGGCCGCCAAGGCCCCGGAAGCTCTCTAGTACTACACAGTCGCAGTTTGAGTTTTATTCAGTGTGATTTTTGAATGAAAATATCTATGAGATTTGACGTAATGGGACTTCTCATTTTATTTAACTTTTTGCATCAGGCAAGCCGCTTACAGCAGCGATATTTTAGCATTTTTGGATAGCGCAAGTATTCCTGATGAAGAAAATATATTTTTCTATACCTATGACTCTTTTTAAAAAAGTGAATGCCATATTACTTCACAAATGTATAAACAAATATTACATTTTCTACAAGGATATTCCGTCTAAATATACATCCACATGTTAGAAACATACCTTAAGGTACCTTTGACCGTAACGTTTTTCAGGACCAAGTCTAAACATCTTTGTTCTCAGACGTGAAGTTAGATCAATTTTATCTCAATTAGATAATAGATAGATAGATAATCTTTATTTTTTGCTCGATAACTACATAGGTAAAATCCTATTTTCATGCAGGTCGAGAAGTACATAAATATAAAGCATATCAATAAAATGGCAATAATTAAAACATTGTACAAGCTCATGCCAAATATAAAAAAGAGTGTAAAAATAATAAATTTAAATAAAAAATAAATAATTTCATAAAAATTGGATTCATTAGGCTTAAAAATAAGTATTAAAATATATACAATAAAAGCTAGCATAGTACAATTGTCAACAGGCATAAAAATAAACATATGCACGTATTAAAAGACTGGGTAGGATGCTGACTGGCCTGTAATTTTCAGGTTTATCTTTCTGACGATTCTGGTGGATCGGGGCAACTTTAGCTATCTTCCAGCAGGAAGGGAATTTTCCGTCCAGTATACATTTATTGAAAATATAGCACAATGAGGGAGACAATATTTCAGCAGAAATTTTAAGGAATTTTGCTGTTATTAAGTCTAATCCTGATGATTTGGAGCTATCCAATGCGAGGAGTTTTTCACTTACTATGTCTACAGTCATTTTAGGGATATCAACACAGGAATCAACCTCTTTACGGCTTTGATCAAATTCCGAAATCTTTGCAGGTGCAAAATTAAAATCGCTTACATCATCGTCAGTAGAATGTGATACGCCAACTTTATTTACAACTGAAATAAAACAATCGTTAAAAGTGTTGGCTATCTTCGTGTAATCAGACACATTTTCATTATTTACAGTAATATTATTTGGGGATTTATTGGATTCAGTGCCAACAATGTTTTTAAAATGTTTCCAAAATTTACGAAATCTGTTTTTCCGCTTAATAACATTTAAGAATAATGCGATTTTTTCGCTTTGAAGATTAAACTGTTAACAGTATACTATTCCGCCAAAATTTAAATTGATCGTAGTTCTTCTTCTTACATGTTCTGTCCCGTTGGCGCATAGCTTCTGATATTTTTGAGTTCCACCATTCAGGACGTTTTTGGTGGCGAACACGTTTTTTTCTCATAGGTGCATGGATATGTAATATACCGAGTTAAAAAGATCTACCCATACACAGGTAGAATCATCAACATCGTCAAAAGACTCTATGATGCTCCATGGTAATTTACTTAGGTCATCGAGAAACTTTGTTTTATCAAAGGATTTCATACACCTGTAATTGATTACTTTATGGTCTCTTTGTCTACTTTTGGACAATGTACGAGTAACACAAACAGGGTAATGATTACTGATGTTATAGTCAGGTACAAGTACTTACGGGATGTTTTCTGAGTGGGTTACAAACACGTGATCAATAAGACTCACTACCCTGTGTAATTCTAGTCGGTTTTTCAATTAGTTGCGTGAGACCGTGGTCTGTTTCCATAAATATTAACCAAGTGTTTGATGGACTGTTGTCTTTTCGTAAGTCAACATTGAAGTCCCCTAACATGGCAACTTCTTTATTTTATGAAGTCATTGTTTTCAGAGGAGTACAAAGACAATTGATTCAATGATCAAGGTTGACATCGGGCGGGCGATAACATACCATAACAACAATAGGTTTAGATTGTAATTGTTTTATCTCAATTGACACCATTTCCACATTAGATAGCTCCAGGTCAACATGTCAACCTGTCAACAGGTCAACCTGTCAACAGGTCAACCTGTCAACAGGTCAACAAGTCTAACCTGTAGGTGAGGTTATCGGCAATATACACAAGAATTCCCCCACCTTTGTCTTTGCTTGAATCACCACAGCTTCTATCGCGACGAAGAAAAGTATAATCTGGTATGCCGAGTAAATTATCATCATATGTCTCCTTTAGCCACGTTTCTGTAATACCGAATAATGATATTCTACTACAGGCTGTGGTGATCACTGTTTGCAGTTCATCCAATTTATTTTTAATGGACCTTACATTTAGGTGCACCAGTTTGACTCCTTTTTTGTTTAAGTTAGTGAATGGTCCATTGTATTCACGGTGACTTGACGAGAGCGTGTCGTTATGCAATAGTTGCGGTGTACAAGTGGGTAAGGGGGAGGTGTGGCTTACAGGTGAACATAGCTCACAACACCGTATCGCCGTTTAAGAATAACGGCGATAATCTATTAACAACTATAGCTCTGAAAGGGTGACTTTCTTCTAATATTTGTATAATTCATGTTTCGCAGTTTGTTTGTTTTCAAAACTACGGGGTGGGCTGACCGGATGGGCAAATGTCCGCTCCACCCGTGGCGCCACCACTGTTTGCAAGCATAGTTTCTTATAAAGGAACTCTAGCTCTAACTTCTTTGAGGTCTTGTTGGCCCCCTTGGTCAATTTTCAGAACTCCCGTTGTATTTTGTCTGTACCATATATATGAATATATTTGTGGAAAGCTTCAATATTCAGGATTACATATGTATGAATGTGATGAACATCTATTCATTATTTCTAAAAATATTTAAATGAGTGAATGTCAACAGAAAAAAATACACTGCATTTTTCGTGGTTTATTTTGCGAAGTGCAATAACGATAAGACTCAATAAATAAGCTGACCGAGTAGAATAGTCCTTGAACTAGTAAACAGTGCCTCCTTTTTTGTAAATTTTGATTAGAACGACCCCAGTGGATTTGTTTGTCTATCCCACCTTAGAAAGTCTTAGAAAAATGTAAAATACAACTTTCAGAAAACATTTTTTTAAAAATCAATTACGAATTTCTATAAAATGAGACACCGTTGACTATAGCATTGCGCTCTTTACAATGATACAAATTTGAAGTTTCTGACTTGAATAGTTTACTAGAAATACGCATTGGAAAATGTAGTGTCTGTTTAAAACTAATTAAAGTGCCAGAAATAAGCAATCAAAGTTTTGCGACTTCAATATATGTTCTGGGAAAACAAAATTATAGGCTCCAATTTAACTGTTTGTTATTCGAATTTCGAATTATTGTTTTCTGACCGTATGTTTGAATACGGTCAAAACGAACATAATGCATACATTTTCCTCGTTGAGACCACATTAATTCACGACCAAATAAAGGAGCTTCTGGTTAAAGGGGTTATAGAACCCGAAAAGGTCATATCCTCCATATTTGACGAGAGCTATCATCATTATTTATACGCTTCGTCTTGGCTAATACATTTGTTCAGTATTTTCATCGGCTCCAAGGGTTTTTACAAAGAAATTTAAACCACTCTATTCACATTTTCCATTATGTGGGATACGTTGTGGTTATTTCATCATTCATCAGGATAAAGCCTTCTGTGGTCGTCAAACAGATTACGTTAAACAAAGGTTTCACAGGTTGGGATTTCGTATTAGTGATGATAAATCCGTATTAAATCCTATTTAAGTTATATCATATTTTGGGTTTATTATCAATTCAAATGTATTCACTATAACGTTATCCCGCGAGAAAGTGGATATTGTTCAGTGGCCGGTTGCTCGAAGCGCTATTAAATTTAATCCTCTATTAAATGACGTCCTGCAATGTTAAAGGTCTATCTCTAATCCACTATCAGCGATTTAATCTGGTGTAAGTGACCAATACTCTTTCGAGCAGCCGGCCCCAGAACTATTGTCAGATAATTGTGAATTCTCGCATAATCACTACTCGACAAATGGCACGTCTACTTGGGTTGTTTACGTCTTGTACACTGGCTATTCGATTGGGAGTGATGCATTATCGGTCTTTAGAAAATGATAAAATTATAGCTCTTCGTCTAAATCACGAATCTGGTTCTCGCTCTCCTTAACTGGAATGCAAGATATTCAATGGTGGATAGGCAATGTCACTTCTCAAAACGGGTCCGTTATACGTGCTCCACTTGTTGATGCATTCTAAACATCAACGAGCCATCTTGTCTGGTTTCCGATATTTCGGAAACCAGCTTTCAGCGCGCAGTGATACTCGTCGCATCACTGCATAAATGTACAATACTTTGAAAACAACAATACGTGTTTGAGCTTTATCTGTTAGTATGAAATGTGACATTTTGTGGCAAAATGTCTGTAGTCTGCTTTCGGTTCAGTTGCATTTACTTGTTAAATGAATAGACTCGCCTGTACATATCAATAAACACTTTATTTTTGTTTTTTCTTACGATTTTCACATAAGCGCGTGTATACATATGTTTTTAAAAGCTAGGTCAAGTTCTATGTTTATACACCCTACCGACGACCGAGTCTTAACTTAATCAAACTTAAAAGATGTTAGTCATTCAAAAAGTTATTATGACACACCATCGTATAAGTGAAATAACATGAAGTCCAATGTCAAGTCCAAATTAAACAAAAATAAACCAATTTTTATTGGGTTTTTTAAGCAGGTTTGGATATGACCTCTTCAAAACATACTGTCGGACGCTACCATTCGACAATTCAATTATTATATGAAGTTTTACAACATCCATTTTAAATCCAACAAATTATGGTGAATATATCAACCAACCTTGGAAATCCAATGTCTGACAAATCGACAAAGCGGTATGGTTATCTTATGGTTCGGGTTTATCCCAAAGTTCACAGTCTGTGTTAAAAAAACTAGATGGTGCTTGGTGGTTACATAATGCTTCTGGTATAGACATTGTGAGGGATACAGTGATGTCTTCCACATCCCGGACAGGGTCGGTTCACAGGACACTATGATACACATTTGGTTACTTGTTAACACAGCTTCTCCGAGTGTAGAATAAGAGCGGGTGGCTGAGTGGTCTAGGTGATCGGCATTTACTGCTGGTGATTCGGTGCCTGACTGAGGGTTGACACGTTAGATTCCCGGACGTGTTTGAACCTGCAAAATATTTAGAACTAGAATCTGTTCAAACTAAAAAAAAGTTATCCCGAAATGAGGAAAATATTGCCGAATAAACTTGCCGTTTTCCGCTTCGGGCTGTTCCGACATGATATGGGAGTTTTTCACCATTCTTTGTCCTACTGTTGATGCATATCTGAGGGATTGTTGTGATTTCCACTTATATCTCTAGCAGCCGCTACTGTTTAAAATATTTACGTATTTGTTCAGTTTCAACGTCAAAGTTATTGCAAAACATCAGTTTACATCAGTCTCTTTCATTTACACTGTACACACCGCGTAACCTTCCTGCATAGAATTAATTCACCCACCAACACTTTTTAAAACCACTGACCCAAGACACCCATTGTCTATTGGAGCGTATGATAGTATATAAGACTTGCATGGTTTTTCTCTGCTTGACTACAACCCGGAAGTCAGGAACTATGTTTTTTTAAGATTGATGGTGCGTCTCAAATATCTTTTCGTCTCTCTCATATGCCAGATGACGACAGACGGATAAGAACCCTTGAAATGTACATCGCATCGACGTAAGATTAGTAGGCCGACACGCTAACCACTACACCATAGCCGCGGGCACTTCTAAAAATATATGCCAAAATAAATGCCTTCACGTTTATGTAGTAGATTTGTTTTTCAGCTCTAAAAGGTTGATGGTGCTCTAGGAAAATATCTGCCGGGAAGGAGCGTCTTTCCACCCAGTAGTGTGTACACACAGATAGCCGCTGACCCATTCTTCGAATCACAAATCACGACAAAAAACAGGATTCGTTATTCAGCTCATAAAGATTGATGATGCTTGAAAATATCTCTGCCGTGAAAGAATGCCTTCCCACCCCTTGTGGTATAGAGAACAACAGCCACTTAACTGAAAAAAAAAGAGATTTGTGATTGGTCTCACAAAGATTGATGGTTCGCCTCAACTATCTCTCCGTTTCTGTCGTTATTCGTGATTCGGAGAATGGGTCACCGGCTATCTGTGTGTACACAATACTGGGTGGAAAGACGCTACTTCCCGACAGATATTATGCTAGAGCATCATCAACATTTGAGAGCTGGAAAACAAATCTACAATACAGAGCGGGAAAGAATTAATTTTGGCAGATATATTTTATAGATATCTGCGGTCGCGGTTTAAAGGTTATAGCGTGTCCGCCTACTAATATTACTTCGATTAAAAAATGAGATTCGTTATTCTAATCACGATATAAACCTTGATGAGTTGAATAACGAATCCTGTTTTTTTGTCGTGATTCAGGATTCGAATAACGAATCCCGTTTTTTTGTCGTTTTTCGGAATTCGAAGAATGATTCAACGGCTATCTGTGTGTATACACAATACTGGGTGGAAAGACGCTCCTTCTCGGCAGATATATTCCTAGAGCACCATCAACCTTTGAGAGCTGAAAAATAAATCTACTATACAGAGTGTATAAAGGCATTAATTTTGTCATACATATTTAAGAAGTGGCCGAGGTTAAGTGGTTAGCGTGTCGGCCTACCAATCTTACTTAGATGTGATGTACAGCTCACGAGTTCTTATCCGTCTGTCGCCATCCGGCATATGAGTGAATGGGAAATATATTTGAGACGCCCCATCATTAGGGCACTAATTTTGGCGGATATGTTTTAGAAGTGCCCGCGGCAATGGTTCAGTGGTTAGCGTGTCGGCCTACTAATCTTACTTAGATGTGATGTACAGTTCACGGGTTCTCATCCATCTGTCGCCATCCGGCAGATGAGTGAGATGAAAAGATATTTAAGACTCACCATCAATCTTCGTGAGACCGATGACGAATGTCGTTTTTTAGTGGTTAGTGGCTGTTGTTCTCTATACCACAAGGGCTTGGGAAGATATTCTTTCCCGGCAGAGATATTTGCAAAGCACCATTGACCTTTATGAGTTGAATAACGAATCCTGTTTTTTTTGCCGTGATTCGTGATTCGAATAACGATCCCGTTTTTTTTTTGTCGTGATTCGTGATTCGAATAACGAATTCCGTTTTTTTGTCGTTATTCGTGATTGGAATAACGAATCCCGTTTTTTTAGTCCCCCACCGGGAGGTGGAGGGACTATAGGTTTGCGCCTTGAGTGTCCGTCCGTCCATCCGGCCGTCCGGCCGTCCAGCCGTCCGTCCGTCCACTCAGATCTTGTCCGGGCTATTCCTTCCGCACTTTTTTACGCAGCAATCTCAAACTTGGCAC
>JAVFBX010208690.1:0-12094 GCA_034783855.1 Mopalia kennerleyi
CGGCCAACAGGTTGCCTCTTTTCTCGCCTCTTACGATTGACTGAGGAAGCCGAGGGAGTATTCTGCAGGGCCTGCTGATGGTAAATGGCCCACCCGCTCCCCCACGGGGGACGACAGTAAAGACGGAAAGTTTTCAGTTGCTATAAGAATTTAACAATTTTCGGTTACAAATCTCACATAGAAACAATAATGTATGCTGTTAGTATAAAACTGAACATAACTGAAACTGTATATCATCCGCATCTTCTCGAGTCAAGGCGAATGCCTACGAGAAATTTTACGACAGTCGTTGACTGTTTCGCCTGTCAAACAATGAACACAGCTTCCAGCACAAGCCGACTGGCCTCTCGATCCAAGTCATCAACCAATGACTACACATCTTTAAGGTAAAAATCTGATAATGTGGTATTTCATTTATCTAATCGTTTTGAAGTTAATTCAAATTAATCTACATGGACTGGCTGGTCGATGTGATACTACATTTAATCCTCCATGACGTCGCGCCGTGTTGAAGGTATACCTCTAATCCAGTATCAACGATTTACTCTGGTGTTAACGACTATTAGCGACAAACAGAAACTGATTAAGCGCTGCAAGGCTCGATCAGAATTGCCCCTGGACGATCCAAGTGATATGGACTGCTCATTTACAGACAGAAAAAATGCCCTCTGTGCACTGCGACCAATGTTAAACATCACATAATATTGTTTCACGCGATAGTTCGGTATTAACCTATTTACGGTGAAAACCGGTCGGAAACCTCGTAAAAATCACCCCCGCGATTGCCGCAGGCACAACGTGTGACTCACTCATATATTTGATGGTCGATTGATGGACTCGATCCTGAGAACAGCACTTTGAAGTAGGATTAGTAAGCGCACTCGCTAACCTGTAAGCCACGGCGGCGGGCCACATGCATGGATGTTGAAATCAAGACTGGGTCACAAAACTGTTTCAGACCGTTGCACTTTACAAAAGAGTTCACGGGTTTATTTATGAGGTATATGAGTGAGCCACACGATGTGGCTCTGACAATCGCCGGGTGGTTTTGGCGAGCTTTTCTCACCGTTTTCCTCCGTATTTAAGCAAGGAATAGTGTGAATTGTACTATCCGTCGTAATGTCAATGAGATACCCTGGAGTACGACGTTAAACCTCAATCAACGAAACAAACAATCCATAATATGTAGGTTTTCTCACCAATAGTTCTGTATGTTCGACACTTTCATTCTTGATGTTGTATATTATACTGTGGCTTGTGCTGAGTTCTGAGTAACGTTAGAATCTGTTTCTATTTAGACGGCCAAATGCTGGATTGACAACGGGTGATTCATGTGTTGATAGGACACAGAATTGTTTCGTATCTTTCTACTTATTTGTTTAATTTAGAAATAAGCCAAACAAGTTATTTGAACAATATGATATAGAGTAAAGCAATGTTGGAATGGTCCACAGAAATAATAGGAAATAAATTATTACTGATGAGAAGCTAATCGCTCTTTTAAGCATAAAACGGACATTGCTGGAATAAGACGGACAATTTTAAAAACGGTTTTCTGTGAGATCTCAATTAAAATTAAATTTTTTTAGTCTCTACATTTACGCTGGTTTAAGAGCGTGTTTACTTTCTGAAAAAATCCCCTGATAGCAAATTTGCTCGCTAAAATAATAAATAATTTACTTCGTACGAAGCTGTAAAAAAAATGCAGTTATCAGTTGACAGAAATCTAGTTAAATTCACAGCTTAGACGGCAATCAATTATCCGGTAATTGTTCGAATTGGGAATAGAAATGTAACAAAAAAATATTTTAAGCGAGGACAGTGATAATGGACTTTCTTAACACGACTAAAAAATTAATTACTATTGTTCCCTCTAGATTTTGTAGTAGTTCTATACGAGTTTGATCAAAGTTTCTCCCATTATTTGTTTTAATGTTTGATGCTTTCAATTAGGGAATATCTCCTTTAACATGGTTGACTCACGGACAGTCAGAGAAGATTTGCTATCAAAATACGTTACGTTTTCTAATAGTTATAATACACAGATTACAGATGGTGTGATATTCGGTACGAATGGACGAAGGACAAAGTTGTATTGTTCAATCAACGACTACATTTTGAGAAGCTATGAGAAGTTCAAACAAACACTTTAATTTAGTAATTGAAACCCCCAAAGAAGTGTGCTGTTACATTCACTGATAAACTGTTTGTACCTGTTATGTGTTATACCTTACTGCACAACTAACTAAGTCCTGGTTTAACTGGCTACCACTTACAATTCCAAGGGAAACCAATGATGATAAATGATGTTACCCATTTGTTATGAATACTTCTTTAAACATCTATTTAGATGCTGTTTAGAGAATGAAGACTGTTGCAATGGTTAGACTTCTTGTGTGACATTTGGATCTACAGGGATGTCAATTTAAATTGTCTCATTTTGGGTACCCTGTAATATTTGACAATAAATTTTATTTTGTGTATACCATTGAAATGTGTTAGGTATCAAAATGTTATAAGTTTTAAGTCCAAACTGATTAAAACTAAATATAGTATCTCGAATCATATAACAAGGGGCGCAGATTATTCGGTCAGCCATAGAGTTGCTGCATAGTCTTTGGTATTCCTTGATGGGAATTCCCCTAGTCATACTAGCGGAATACGTTAAGACACAACCCTTTGTTCGTCGAAGTCTATTGTTATGGCTTTTCGGACAGTGCCCTCTCGGACACTTCACAGGACATGACGTCATTGAATATTGTTTACTGTTAGATTATCTGAGGTCTTCTCAGGGCCAGTTGTTAGCTCGCCGGACTACTGAAAAATTACACATCCGAGTCCCACAGTAGACCAACGGTGTATGTGGGGGTAACACTGATTCCAACAATCGCGGGGATGGGTTTTACGAGGTTTTCATCCGATTTTTCGCCGCTTTTGAGCTTGGTAGAGTTACGAATGGACAGATGAATTACGGAGATAGACCAAAGATAAAAAAAAAACATATCTGCATTGCAACATTACGGCATCAGGTAGTTACTGGGAGCAAGCTAAATGAAACAAGTCAGGTTTAAGCTGTCTCAATGACGATCTGACCACCATGACTACAAAAAAAACTCGCCATTCTGTTATAGACCAAAACGTCGACTAGACTTCACTGATAAATCGTTTAGACATAGGCCCGTGATTGGAGGTGTCAACAACTGCGCTAATCAAGAGCTGTCTTTAACGTTCCACGCCTGGTATAACCGGATATTTTCAGAGCTAAATCATTCAGGAATATAGTCATCCATGTCAAGGTTGTCCTCTCTGTTAAGGATATCTGTATTCAAGGACGTAATAGATTTACAGATTTCCGAACCACCACAATCAGTAAAGTTTTGCCATTTACGAACACGGCGATCAGACATAGGTGAAGGATTCGAACCCGTAACGAACATTTCTTGTAGTCCTGTCTATAGATCCTGAAACCATCCTGGACCAGTAAGGGAGTAACACCATAATATGTTGTTATTTTACCTTTGAGCCTTTGTTCCGCTCTGTCGCCATGGTCATCTACCTAAACGTTTAAAGCCATATCGATATAATGGATGCTGTTAGTGAGTTATACCGACGATTAGGAAATCTTAAAGTGTGAAACACAACCCCTTCAATAGAAGCAGGTGGTTGTTTTAAAAATATGGACTTTATTGACAATCCAGTCGATCTGATCATTTGGTTACATATAAATCATACAAACAAATGAGACAGATAGCATTATTCCCACTGATGAGTTTCACAAAGTAGAGTAAACTTACAACTCCAATAAAAGATACACATGGATACATGGTGATTCAATATTTCGGTTTATTTTAAAACCATTTTCAATAATGTTTGTTTGTTTGATTGGGGTTTAATGCCGTACTCATGATAATTTCACTTATATAACGACGGATTGTCAACTTCATACTGTTCCATGCCTAATTACGGTGGAAAACCGGACAAAAAAACTCGTAAAAACCACCCCCGCGTTTGCCGGAGCTACATCATGTGACTCACTCATATACTTGATGTGGTCAAGAATGAATAATATTTGTACAGAAGGTGTATATATACTAGGCATCATGTATGTTTGTTTTCTTACGAATACATTAATTTACACAGTCTATATACAAGGGTCAGATTTCTTTAAGTATTCGGCTAAATGGAAACAAGAAGTGGTTGATTGATTGGTTGATAGATGTTTAACTGCGTTCTTAAGGATATTTCACGTATATGACGGTGTACATCCAACGAGTGACCAGCAACGCAACAATAATTACTCTTCATCCATAGCTCAGAGCATAGATACACTTCAATTACAGTCATTAGTCAGAGGGTCTGTAATGTATTAGTAGTTTATACGGTCGGGGCATTCTTGACCCCTTCGTTTAACATGACGTGATTCGTCGTGACAAACATCACCCATTATTGGTTGAAAATAAGAACCAGTTATTTACCTAGATGATTCCTTTTGTGAAACCATTGAGCCAGTAAGTTAGACACCGTCTTCTGATTGTCACGTCAAGCGTTATATCACCAGAAATCCTCTAGTTATCTCTGGTGACATCGTGCCGTCGGTACAATGGTCTCACGCGTGATTATCGCTCGAACACCTTAACCCCATGTGGTAGCCAGTACGTGTTGCGATCATGTAAGTCACTTTACTGGACACAATTATATTGGTTTCGGAATAGACGGATTGGTGTCTGTTCTGAGAATAGTTTGCCGTCCGTCTAGACAACTAACACTGAGCGGTTAGGCTCGCCAAAGCAATCACCTATACAATTTAACACTTTTCGTGATTCTTCCGCCTCACGCCCGACTAGAAGGCTTTAGTTAATATTCTCCGTTTGCTAGTCACAATTGTTTGAAACAGCAAGTGGCTTGAGAGCTGGATACATAATTCATTGAAACCAGCTGAGACCTGAATGTTTAAATCCTGGGCGTCCCTACTAATAACCTGGGAGTACAAAGATGGCGGCGCCAGAAAACAATGACGGGGATTTGATCTATCCGCTCATCGACTCATAATTCCATTTAATTGTAGTGTACGGTTCATCCATACAATAGGTTCATATTTTTAATTTATATTCAGTTAGATTGTCACAACACAATTTATAGAAGAATGGGATGGATTTAAACAGCGACGTCTTCATTCTAATTCATGCCACCGTCAACGCTAGACCTTTGTGCTGAAAGGAAACAACATTCATCAACTATAAACATTGATGACACATAATAGACTCTAGAAATTGGCTACAAATGCATTCCATGATGTACAATTCAATTCAATTATTTTTACGCCACGTCTAGACCCTATAGGGGCAATAAGGATACGTTAATGTACTTAATAGTGACATATCGGTATGCGTGGATGAGAGGACAGTAGGAGTTACTTATCAAAGATCGGTCTGGTAATATTTTGAATAAATGAAGAGAGAAAAATTTGTTTTCCTCCACCGGGATTCACATAGACAAGAATACACACGAGACTATCTAAGTAAGTTTATGTTTATATAGAAGAATAATAGAGGTTGGTCGTGCTGATTGTTTTAGAGGTACTGTTTTAACAAATAAGTAGCGGTATTTTTTCCAATAACGTGTGCTGGGATCAGTCCAGACCTATCGAGATCACCAGTGTTAGATGAGATGACAATCGATGGTTGCTGCTTACTTATACATACATTTACATGGATATATGATCTTAGCTTTGGTTGAAGGTCTATAAGATAACTATCCCAGCAAACGTTGGTCTGTAGTGTTTGTACCATTCCCATGAAGCGGAAGTGTGTACACTGGAAGACCACATCTGTTTTTATTGGACATTTAGCCTTCAGCTAATCCGTTGTTTAGTAATTCAATGCTGGGGACATCCTGGTTTGTCCAATCAGTTAGAATATTAGTTGTATGTAAAGGCCACGGTGAATTAAAAACGTCCTTCTTATGTACTGCGTAAGGTAACTAGAAAGGCATTATAGGGCATTGAAAAACATCACCCTGAAGCCATTATTTATGCACCCTGAAGCCGTCATTGAGGCACCCTGAAGCCATTATTAAATCACCATGAATCGGTTATTGACAGTTTGCCAAGAAAACTGAGGGAAATGTGGTTAAACAAGGACATAATCGATTTCTGTTATAAGTTTCGGCGATGAGCAAACTGGACCGTGCATGTTTATCGACAAGGAATTGTCCACGAAGCCGCCCACGTATTCTCGAATGAACTGCTAAATAATCCGAAAAGCTCTAATTTGTTTCACAAAATGAAGTCCTACAATGTTACCTGTATCTTCAAGTTTCACTGGACATCCCTGTGCCAGTGCGAATAACATAAGAGAATATATATTTTGAGGAATTTCTAACAAAACATGGACTACAACTGATCTGTATGAGTTCATTTTTTTTTTAAGATGAATTTTACACCTATTAATACAATAGCATAATCAATTCAATCACTGCTAGCTTTCCGTATTGAAATGACACATAGCAGGTTTCTGCATTGATAGTCAAACAATTTATAATCTAGCTTATATGCAAAAAAATTCCTTAATTCTGTAGCTGAAAATGTGTATTTCTTTGTTAGCTTCGTGTTTTGCTCTGTTTCCGGTTATTGGTATCACATGACGACGTGTCTATCACAGTGTCCTGTAAATCCCGTTCACACGTCACCATTTCAAACCTGTTTAAATCAGAACCGGTTTTAACAGAAGGTTCAGTTGTCTAAACCGGCCCTTATCCGGCTCAATTTTTTGTCATTCACACGGGCTGAGTTAATCCGGTTTAAGGTAAGAAGCGTCACACTGACCATACGTTGTTGAAGGTGGGACCATTCATGTGGGGTGACGCATGGACATCTGATCAAAGTCACAGCGGAATTGTTATAAGCGACTTTTGCACATTAAGCAGGCTTAAATAGTTCAGTGTGAACGAACCTTAAACGACATATGAAGTGGGCGAAGTTGAACCGGCTGACAAAACCCCTATTTACGTTCAGACACGTTTGAAAATGCTTATTCATCCAAGCAGAATTAAATACTGCCAGAGAACCAGCCTTTTGCCACCGTTACAATTAGACCGCAGCTTATCTTTAGAACAAATAAGCATTGCATGCAATCTGGAAATTGATTGAGTTATGACGGTTTTATCATAAACTGGACATTGTTTAGCAGTTATATTCGTTGGATTGTCGTACATTATGCGCTTGCCAATCGGCAAATTGCAACGGTATACCTGAGATTGCAATTTACAGTATATCGTAATCCCGGGGTAACCTATAGGCCTACATACACAGGGACACAGGCAAAGTTAAACCGGTTTGAAAACATTTATTCATTCAAGCCAGATTAAATATTGCCGGAGAATCGGGCCTTTTGCGACAATCATTATTTTGAACAGCGACCGCTGTCTTTAACGACGAAAACGACGTAAACTATTGCGTCATTGGATATTCATCCGGGCGCTTTAGGTGACATGACTATTGCACCGACACTTTCTATCGTCCGACTCTGAGGCAGCAAATTCCATAATTAATTTAGTGGTGATCTGCCGAAGGCTATTAGGCGATATGCATTCCAGTAAAGTGATTGTGTAATATTATTTCGATTTTATTTATATGAGTGTTCTGCCTGCTCGAGGTGGCGAGCATCTTTATTATCTCCTTACCTGATCGTGTGTCTTTTCATTAACTTCAATTGAGGCTTGCAATAACAACAACACCATACTGCAATAACACATTAACATGTGTCGGTGTAAGCATCGTCCAAATGCTAGTTTCCTGACACAAAAGAAGTATTGTATTGCCATGCACCAACTATGAGATATAATGACTGAATTATCCTTAAATGCTTTGCTGTGTATAAAAGGAAGCAACCTATATTCAGAAAGTCTACATATTTAGTTGTAAATCTACAGACTATCTGTTGAATAACGCAACAGCTGTAAATCCGGAAAAAAACATTAACTGTAAAATAACGACGAAAGCTTGGTAACCACTGCTGTCCATGTTTGAATGTTTCTGTCGTAATTTAACAGCGAATTGTTTTTTAGTGGAATGATCTGTGTGCAGTAGAGCGTAGCCGATGGTACAAGAACGTACCTTGACTGGTGTATGCCACCAATCAAATATGGTATATAAAATCAGGACATAACACAGAAATTCTGTTTTACAACATATATTGTCTCTATCCTGTAATAGGCTACACATAACTTTTGCCAATGAGGAATAAACTCTACGGCAAAGCTAACTATTTGAGAAAATCGTCGTCTTACAACTCACAACCCTTAAGTGATCGTCTCAAAGAAGGATTACTGACAGGCTGTTAATCTGATCAATTCTCATCACTTGTCTGTAATACTGGCGGTCTTTTGTTCAAGGAAATGGTTCTCTAATAATCTTGTATTCCAGTCACGATCTTGTGTAACTTTTTCTTGGGGAGAGCGATAATCAATCACAACAGGTCACAGGATCCTACAGATTGACCATTAAGTCGGCCATTCGCTAGAACTTATGGTCTGAAACATAATTATTTCGACAAGAGGCCTTCCACACCTCGAGACCATTCGATAAAACAACATCGATTTCATGTCAACCAAGCTGCGCTTTTCTAACAACAGAAGATTAGCGCCACAAAAGGCGATTTTGTGTTTCTGATCGTTAAATTAAACGACATTTTAAAATAAATTATAAATTTAGGAACGGAAATTTTGCGCAACTGCAAAATGACAACTGTCACTGAGAAGGAAGTCAAAATGCATAATGTTTTCTTGGACCATTTGGGCCCCAAAGTAGATCAAACAGTTGTTACCTCCTGAATTAATACTTAAACATTGGAACTTTATGCTCATGGAATAAAAACCTATAAAAACACAAAAACCCATTGGAATTCTGATTACAGATACATTTTTGATATTCTATTGTTAAGTTTTCTATTGAGCATATGTAAATCATATAAGTGATCACCGTAGGGGAGGCCCCCAAATGTGTTGTACTTAACACAGGTTATTAAGATTGTATTAGCGTAATCAATAAAGGCTACCCACTAGTTAAGCACTAGTAAAACGTGACTTACCCATAAAGGCTTTGTGAACTTTGAGAGTGTTGCTTTGCTTAGGGAATAAAGCTACATTCTCAGAGCAACTTTTCTGACGGTGAGCCCGTCATAGCCGAGTATATGAGAACGGAAGAGAAACGAATTATACCCCCTATACACAATCATCATCTTGTTAAGCAGTCTCCACAGAGTTTTCAGACCCAAGGTAATCGGCCATAAAAGGTTAGTCCCTCCTTTGAGGAATGAACTTTGAACTCTGACCAACAGCTACTTTGGGCATTTTTACAATTGGGAAATGTGTTTATTAGGTTGGCAAAATCTCTAGGGTAACGAACGGGACAAGGTTTATTGACGACTAGTGATTGATGGTTCCGTAATACATGCCGTAACTTGGATTTGCTACAATTGGAATGAATAAATATTGCGAAGCGATATTGTGCACTCTTTTCCAATTTGTTGATCTATGACCATGCTAACCAATTGTGTAAATGAGCGATTGGTCGATCGCCTAAACAAACAAATTGATCGGCTGTGAACGGTACCGTAAACATTTCCCTTCAATCTTCCAGTTTTTTTTTCATGAAATGTAATTTCAGCATCGAATGCCAATGATTAGCTCTTTATCTCGCTCTATCTTGGTCATTCAACCATCTACGTTTTAATATAGCGTGACTTGTTGTCTATTAGAAACCGATGACAGGAGATCACTCCTACACAAGTCAGATATATTCTCTCCGTCATACCGTAAGAATGTCTCAAACATAGAGATGGATGTAAGTGGCAGAGCAAGGGGGCTTCTTGCTACCATCGTGTTGTTCGAGTATGAAGCCGATCTATGTTGTATTTGTTTTGAATGCTTTCATTCTTTGTCTTGTGTTTATCTGTTGCAAGTTAAATGGAGGTCCCCCCCCCCCCCCCGCCCCCCCTCCTGGGTTAGCACGGCGTCGTATGAATAAAATCAGTAGACCTTCAAAAGCCGACAAATTATGAATTATCATTCGCAAGGAAGACTTGTTTTATCAACCCGTATTCGTAGTAATGTTTGGGACAATTTTTGGCGGAGTCTATCATAAGCTAAATAGCGCGGCGCCGCGATAATTTTGATGTCCAACTCTTCAGCGTGCAACACTATACTATTACTGCATGGTATCGACAGAACTCTTGCAATGCCGTTATTTGTTCAAGGCCACAATATCATTTGTCTTTTGTTGAAACTTTGTCGTCAACAAGGTATGTAATATGAATGATGCCTTGATATATCGCAAGCCACGTTCATAAAAATAAAAACAAACGGTCGGTAAACTCTAGCATAACAGCGTAAATTTGAACGATTCGTGAAACATGTTTGGACTGAGTTATACCGGAGAACCGTTTGGGCGATGAGGAGACCCTTCTTACTCATTGAAATAATCCCGATAAATTTACGCTGAATAAAAACAATATAGTATAGACAGTTTACAATTAAATAAGTTGTATAAGTGTGAATTAGACAGAAGTGGGATTGCTTAACTTTTGGTTTAAAACGCGGACAACAAAAGCTAAGATAGCTTTAAACCGTGCAGTTTGTATTCATTCTCTATAAATATTGATGCCAACCAGCACAAATAAACTTATTGAGTTGTCTGCACAATCATGGCACACCACACAAGGAAACTCAGAACTTCTAAGATGACATTTACGTAAGGGCCAATGAACACAGACACTGTCATAGAAGACAGAATTTACAGCATGCCGTGAAATGACTAATGTAAATACGGTTTGACGGATTCTCAAGAAAACAATAAGGAAACAAGTAACCAATTTCTAAGGACAGACCTCAGCGATGATCAAATTGGTCAATGATTATGGTGTCTACCATTTACGCACTTCACCCACTCTACTTCATAGAAAAATCTCGATTATGTGAAAACATTTTTTCCTGATCTATGTCACGTTTATCCAACATCCATATTATATATATTGGGATTGGTTTTTGTATAAAGTGAAGACAACAAATATCCCCATGCGTCAATTAGTGAAGATAAATTCTGCATGCTTTGTTTGTTTTTTAACGTCGTACTCACGGGCATTTCACTTATATCAGGGCTAATTGCTCAAGTCCCAATGTTTCTTGCTTAATTGCAGTGGAGCACCGTGAGGAAACCTCTGATACACCTAAAGGTCGACAGATGGACTCGATCCAGTGAACTATAAATCGAAGTAGGATAAGAAAGGGCAAACACTAACCACTAAGCCACGGTCGCGTTTATGTTGCCATTGTTTGTCACCAGAAACGTCGAGGGCTGCATGTTACCTTCACTAATTTGACTGGTAAACTTGTTTGTTGGATTTGGGTTTAACGCTTAAGTAAAGATTATTCCAATCGAACCTCCACAAGTCATAAAGGCATTTGCAACATTTTGACTCTCAGTTTACCGAGAGCCAAGAGACTTAGGGAAGCTGTTACCAGCTAACCGCATTAAGCTCAACAGGTAGGTAACGTCGTTATACTTGTCCAGCCAATCAAAAAGGTAACTCGACCCACGCGAGTAGCATTGTTAAATTAAGAAATAACTGGATTGTGTATATAATAGAAACTAAAATGCAGACAAGCTACATGATGCGCATGTTATTAAAGATGAGTCGACTGATTAATTACAAACATTGGTGGATCAGCTTTATACTTTAATTCCACGAGCAGTGATATAAATATACAAAAATACAATCAAGAAAATGTTTTATATTAACAGCACGGTCCAATTGGAATGATTCTTAAAACTTTTGAAAAGTTTTATTGAATTTATTATCCTTTTAATAAATAACTTTTCATTATTTACCTCAAATGTATAAGCATGGCATGCAAATGAGGTACATTTGTAATTAGCCTAATATAAAAGCAATGGCATAACGATGAATATCGCCCCCAAAGGTCTTTCTGTCACACATGGTATAATAAGTACGAATGCAAAGGGACGCAATACCAACTACCACTTTCCTCACAAGACGCCTGGCCTGTGAATTCCTTTTCGATTAAATACATTTTTAAA
>JAVFBX010208701.1:0-12093 GCA_034783855.1 Mopalia kennerleyi
CAGGCTGTAACTTTCTTCTCTAAGAGAATATTTTAAAATAACTTGGCTCATAATGAGGCGGTGTGTCGCGTACATGACCCATGTAATTTACTTCAAGGTCACGGAGATGGATAAAATGCAACTCAAATGATCACGGATATAGTAAACTGAAATGGTATATTCTCCTGGACAAAAGTAACTCAAATGATCAAGGGTATAATAAACTGAAATAGTATATTCTCCTGCACTTTGCACATCTATCACAATACAATAAAAAACAGACATATACAAAACAGATCTCCACAATTTGGACTCCTCTACAAATGTATCATGCAATGAGCATTTAAATTCGCACTAGTCATGGAAGCCAAATTTTGCTACTTAAATTTAATTCATAGAAAAATTAAATTATAATTATGAGAAATCAGCAATCTGAAAGCACTGCACAAATCAATATGGACTCATTTTGATGTAATTAAATGATTTCTTTTGTCAGTATTACATGTAGTTACACAAATTATGAAATGGGACAAAACTGATAAACAATGGTTGAATTACAGAAAATCTGTATAATTGTGGCTGTCTTCTACACTGCCAAATGAAGATCTATTTAGATCCTTGTCACTGAGAGTGTTATTTAAAACAGGAGTTGTTTCCTTCGTTTTAATTGGTCGCCATCCCTGTGCCTGTGGGATTTGTGTTTAGAAATATTAAAAAGGTTATAGGTTAGCAAGCTTCTGAAAGAAGAACAAACTTTTGTTATCATAGTTATTGTAAAGGCAGCATATTTCAGAATACGGAGATTTCTAGTAAGGGCATTACGACAACAGAGTGACGTCCCTTTGCTAAATAACGTTATTGGTTTACGGCAATCCACGATTTTTAACATGGGCGGTATAGGGAATATTGCAAAATAACAGGTAAACGTTAATAAAACCTTATGAATTTGTTTTTCTCAAAGCTCAAAATATTATTTTTTTCAAAAGTTATAAGGTATAAAGGTATATTTTTTTAAAATGTACAACCCGCAATGGTAAAGTATAGGCAAACTGCCCTACTGCCATAAAGCAGCAACGTCATTTCGCAAAGGGACGTCACTATGTTGTCGTAACGTCATAACTCGAAAGCCCCATATTATAACAGCTTACTTTTGACCATCCTTGAAAGTTATGCAAAAAGTGAGATTTTCCAAGTTTATACTTTTAGTTAAATCATCTACATCTGTTAAATAGATTGGATCGATTGAAGTTTAACACAGAACTTAAAGGTATTTCCCTAACATAAAGACAGACTGTCCACTTCTTGCTTTACATCACTTAAATACCATGAAAATTGAGAGGACACTCAGTTGACTCAATCATATTCAAGTTCCTGAGATGAATGTTCATCAAAGGAAGATCAGTAATCCGACATGTGATCCACATTTGACGCCATGAATATTTCACTTACATAACAACAGTGCATGCCAACAATTAAAGCATAACAGTAACATAATCACTGTTACCCTATAGCTAAATACAGAGAGTGTGACTATTCTGGTGACATGATGCCCGCAGCCAGATGGAGATAAAGTTCAGTAGATTTTCATTTGATACATTATGGGTAGGTGAGTACAGAACAAGAACGATGGACAACTCACTGTTCTTCTTCTCCAGTCTCCTTAACTTGGTCTTCATCATTGTCTATGTCCACACAGACCATTTCATCCACATCAGCTTCCTGAATTTACAGTAACAACTTATGTTTAACAAACAATCAAACTTCACATCATAATTAAGTTAAAATACACTGAATATACATGTGTTTCTATACTTCCTGCCTCAGGCAAAATTTTGTTAAATACAATCCCATTGATCTCTTGAGAAGTCACTAAAATGTATTTGAATGGGAGAATCAAATTGACAAAATGGAAACGTTGCACGCAGTCCTTGAACAATGTAAATCGGTCTTGATTTGAAGCCTTTTCAGTTATATCAAAATGGATAAATGTGTGTGAGGTCATTTATAAGGCCAACTATCACAAATGTGGGGACAAGAGATGAATCTCTTTCAAAGCTGACATGACCTCCTTATAAACAGTTTGACACTACCAATTATAAAGGTATATACATATAAGGTAAATATATTATTATAAATATAGTACATATATCAGTGTCTGTTGGTTTATTGGTGTTTAAGGCAAGTCCAACAGGTGGAGGAAACCACCCGTCATGCCCCTAGCATATATCTTTGTCAAACCACATATGATCAGCTGATGTGTTTGTTTTCTCAGTACCTATGAATATATAGTTGTTAATCAAACATAAATTATTACTTGCCTGGCCGTCAGAATTGATGACATCTTCAACAGCATTTACCTCGCCTTCCTCATCTATTTCATCTGCTCCCAGTTCTAAACTCTTGCTCGGCTTAGCGTGGTCACTAAATGAATTCTCATCAACTATTGTTTTGAAAAGTTTTGCCAGATCTGGTTCAGAGCAGGTCCTTAGTATCTGCAAATATAGTGTATTCTTAAATAAGTTCACTGTTAATTATACCCTACAATTTGTCACAAAAGTTACTATCTGACAACATATTCTATCAGAATCTAGATTTTTTTAATAATGAAATGAAAAACTTCGAAACTTCTGTCACAAAGAAGTTCAAACATAGTAATATAGATCCTATCAACCAAAAGGGGAAACAAACAAATTTTAAACAAATAAATAAAACAAAAAAAATTCAAGCGTAAACTAAAACGTTGCATTGTATGAGCTTGATTACCTGGATGTTGGGTGCATCAAATGATCCTGTTGTTAAACCAGCCAACAGACCAGTCTTTTTACTGAAAGAAAAAAAAAGCAGATTGATTGATTTGTGTTTCATGTTGTGCTGAAGGGTAGTTCACTTATATGTGAAAATAGTATTAAAAGGCATAGCCACACTTAAAACAATGATAATAAGTTAAGATGTCTGTTGGAATATTAATATTCCTTCACTGTTACGACAGAATGAGTATGTTTGAAAGATACTTTCCTTAGACAGCACAAAAAAGAAGTAAAAAAAAAAGAGAAAAACAGTCAATACTAATTACAGTTTTTCTTGAATCTGTACAGCCTGTGGCTGTAATGTAACTGTTTTCCCAATGGGTGTGATTTTCTTCGTCCCTCTCTGCACCATTTCTCCCTCCTCCTCAAATAAATGGACTTTATCAAACAATCGGCCAGCACCTTGTGTTGCTACTATCTCAGGGCGATCACCTCGGCTTTCTGAAATACACAGACAGGACAAGTGGAAAGTACAAATATGTTTAACTTCATTTAAATATTACTACGGCGGTTTTAATCATATGTCTACTAAAAGAGTCTATTAGAAATAAAAATCAACAACTTCTAATCCACATAGAGAGAGAATGGTTGATATTAATTTTTTATGTTACTCTTCTTTTTTTTTTGAAGGACAACAAACAATTCATAGAAAGAGAACAGCACTGGATTCCTTACATTATACAATAAAATAAGAATTTACAGATGGTCATGGTATTCAGCAACAAGTTTTAGAAAAATAGAAAAAAACTTTCTTATCATCTAATGGGCATAAAGTGTATAACTGACCATCGTTAGGTAGTGTGACAGTAGCACTTGAGATCTTGACATCTTTAAGAATATTGAGGACAGTACCAGCCTGCCCCGCCCACATTCTACGGGCACTGATTGGTTCTTCTACTGTAGGTTCTAATGTGTTATCTGAAATATTATCAAGAACGTTATCTTTACTCTTTCACCTGACAAAGAGATAATGAATACTGTCAAACAGAATAAAATAAATTACCGATTTTTTAAGATTGAAACTTCTTTATATGGTGTTCTTTATCATGCTGCTCAGCCAGGCACTGTGGTCAGACAGATGAGGTCAAAAAAGCTTTGCAAGCAGGAAAACAACACAATAAGATCAAAATCTTATCTCATGACCCCATGCACTAGTATGGCATTCTTTTGCACAGTTCTCCCCTACACTACAGCCCAGTAATTGGGTGTCTGTTTTATCTACGATGGCCATGTAAATTGTTGGTGATTTGATGCAAAATGAACCTGTTACCCGGAACAGTCAAGATTTTCTGGGGATGAAACTACATACCATCGGCCTGCTGAGATGCTGTTTGTTCTAATGGTAAAGCAGATAATGTTTGATGTTCAGCGCCCCACTGTGACCGGGCGGAGTCAGGTTGTTGTACTATAGGTGTGGCACTGGGAGCCCCCCACGCATGACGGACAGGTTCTGGGGGCTACAAACAGAGTATCACAGTTAATTCCCCTTGTTCAAACAGAGAAGCAATTTCATTTGTCAACCACAACACTCATTTCTTATAGATAAACAACTTCAGTATTAATTTACACAGAAAACATGTTTTTATGGTGTATTGTGATGTCTTTTAGGGTAACAATATATGAGTATATTTATACATTACTATGTGATGTATCAGGTTTTCATTCATACTTCAGACATCACAATCGTAGAACTGGGCAAATCATTTACGGAATAAACATAATAATTGCCTCTTTAAATCTCACTAAAATGAGATTTTATTCAATATAATAGCACACATAAACATTTAAAAACATGAAGACACTTACATTTTCCTGTAAATTTCTTTTAATAGCTTCGGCTTGCTTTTCCTTCAGACTGGTCACATAAGAAAAACAAAACAAGACAAAAACTAGTTTAAGGATACAAATCATTTTTCATTATTTGAAAGCGTGTTTATTTATAACAGATTGTTACGGGCCTAATTATTAGGCAAATATGCAGAAAATCATTGCAAAATACTCTCTTCTTGATAGAAAAAACAAATAAGAGTATTGCATATAAAATAAGTATTGCATATGCCCTCAGTTCTAACAGCTACACTTTTAATTATACAATCACTACCTTTTAATTAAAAGATGTGGACTTAATTACAAATACATCAAACATAATTACATATTCCATGTAACAAAATAATAGTTCTGTTAAACAAGTGGTCTGGATATAAAAACACTAATCATACTAATGCATTCTCAAAAACAGAATTGAAAACTAACTTCATCAATAAACTAATTGTTCTTGACTTTTCTGCAGATTAACCTTGTTATTTTGATTAGTAGATTAGGGTACCCCTGACAGAGTACATTGGTTACTTCCTTACTCTCCATGCATATGTATCTTCATCTGTGTAGTGTATAACTCATCCTGACTACACTAACTCATCATAACATGAACAGTGAACTCCATGTGAATGTTCACTGAGAACATAATGGCTTTAATGTGCGTTACTCATATGAAATGTGATTCTCATGGTTCAACCTTTCTTTACATTAATGAAGTAGACAGTATATGTTTGACGAACTATAAGTAGGATTTACCTCTCTTCGGTATTACTCTCCTCTTCTGGTACATCTGGCATGGCTTTATCTGAGACTACCCCAATTTGTTGAAGAATTTCAGTCATTGGTGGAGCCTCAGCAAACTTCATTGGACTCCTGAATAACATATTGTGTGATAAAGATAATAATGTCTCAGACTACAAAACAGACAACATGATCGGGTATTGCTAGCATTATTATTCCTCTTTGAGAAATACATCAGATTGACTGAATGGCGGAATAAACAATGATTTAAATATGAAAAAAAAAGAGCTTAGGCAATATGAATACGTTAAAATGAAGAAACCATAAGAACAATCTTTACCCTTGGTTGTTCTCAAAGAGAGACTTCTCTTGGACAACGCCAATTTGCTGAAGGATTTTAGTCATTGGTGCCGCTGCCGCTGGTTTAGCAAATTTCATTGGATCCCTGAATAAAGTAAAAAATACAGTTGAATGGGATATGGAATTGTGTCAGGAACTAGAAAATGAGTTTGCCAATGCCCTGCAGAGAATAAAATGATTGATTTTGTTTGATGTGGGGTTTAATGTTATACTCAAGGTTATTTCACTAATATTTTGATATATTGTGCACTTGTCACATTGCCCTACTTAAGTGAGGTGGAAAACTAAGATTGATTGATTGGTGTTTAACGCAATGTTGAAGGGTATTTCACTTATATGACAGCAGTGTATTCCAACAATAATTGACAATAGCACAACCATGATGTGAACATTTCCATAATGTTGGAAAGTTAATTTTCCTCCAGTGCTAAGTACAGACAGCATCTACTTTTCAAACAAACTGCCCTTAGCCAGAGAACTGAAAACCAAGAGGAAACGTCATAAAAACCACCCCAGTAATTGCATTAGTCACCTCGTGTGAACATTTTTGGAGACATATAAAATGTTTAGATCAAAGTATATTATTCAAGTTACTTACCTAGGAGAAGGAGCTACATTTTGTCTCTGGAAAAAGCAAAACAAAAACAAAAATGCATAAAACAGATGTAACGCCTTTATTCAATAATTTAAAAAAATCACAGAATAACCAAATTTTTTTTTCATCCAACGATTAATTATATGTACGAATGTTGAAAGTGGTGAAGTCAGATTAAGGCTGAAATACATTATTAATGAAAGTGTGGAAATGTTATCCAAATTAACATAAAATATAAAAATCAACATGCAAATAGAAAGTCACAAACCTGGTTCTCCATTAGCCGTAATTTTCTCTCAAAGGCTTCCTTCTCAAGGTTCACTTTGAGTTGATGAGCTCTCTGGTCAGCTTGTTCCTAACAGAAAGAAATTAACTATAACAACTAAAACACAAGCCAGTACATAAACTGTTAGGGAAAAACTTTGTTACAACCACCGTAGCAATCTTCAAAGACTATGAACTCTGCACAATTTACCAAAGGTGGAATGGGGTGATTTTAACATGTGCAGTGCATCAGTACAATTTAGTGACAGGTCTGCCTAGTCTGAGTTTATAATCAGCACAGCTACTTGTTCAAATCAAAACAAATCTGCCTCATGAGACTACACTACAGCCATATTATAATCTATCATATTCTTTGATTGATTTACTGGGGTTTAATGCCATGCTTAAGGTTAATTCACTCAAATGACAATGTGCCAGCCCATTAGTTGAAAGAAACCCACCTCAACACCATTGAGAAAAGAACAAAGTCAAGACCGGACAATCAAACTATACAACACAAAGATATCAAATACAGATCGGTTTTCTGTGGTCTCTTAGCGTCTAGAGTAAGCGGACAGTAGAGAGTTCCCTCACACCAGCCTGTCAAATCTGCCCTGTAAATAACCTTGAATAAACTTACCCTCAGAGCATTGATTTTTCTCTTTCTCTCCTCGTGACTAGCAATGTGATCTACTCTGTTCTGAAGTTTGTGTCTCTCGTTAAAATTCTGGAGACGTATCTTACGAAGATTTTGAAGATATTCCTGAAGTTGAAAACAGTTGTTAATGTATAGAATATTGTTGTCATAATATTTCCCATGAAATTGTCTATTTTAAACTAATATGATAAAAGCAACAAAAATAAACAAATAATATTCTAGCTAAAGTAACAGGATGTGAATTGTGCCTCACATAGGGCATATAATTGCTACTTTTTTAATCAGATAGAAAATAATTTCCTAAACCTTTATTTAGGTTTGCTTTGTTTTAGTTGCTAGTGGTTTTACGTTTAACATCACCTCACATATTTCATTGTAGATGAAACATCATACTACGTAACAGGACATTTAGAAGAGACACGGCCGCTTGGCTTGTGTTTACAGAAGTACTATTACAGGTCATTCAATCACACTTATGTGTTTTTTTTATGTGACATAAAAGATTTATCAGTCCATCACAATTTCCATCCAGCTCATCTACCCTTAACGGGTAGTAAAGCTGGAGAATAAACTCAATTGGAGACATTTTTTTAATGCATAACTCTATTCAGTATGATAAAAATAAATAGTATTAAAAAATTAAACATGACACCAAAAATACATGAAAATAATTTTTTTGGACCTTTATGGAGCCCTGAGCACATCAAGTCTGACCATTTCCAGGCTAAGTTAACAGAGAACAATTGATGGAGAAAGTAGTGATTAAAGTAAAGTTACCTGTTCTTCTCTGTTCCTGGCAGCAAATGGTGCAGCTGCTGGTCTTGGTTTACCTGGAAACATACACAGGTGCATAGTAGAGCCAGAATTATTACCATTACTAGGTATTTACACTTATTCACACTCAATTTAATGAAACTAAAACTTAAACTGATTTCAAACTAGTACCATATATTCTGAAAAGAAGAATTGAATTACAGAAAAACCCCTCCCACCTGTAACCCCAATAGATACCCGAGATAAGATCTTACCTGGACCTGAGGGTCTTTGTGCTGCCACTGGATTTGGCTTAAAAAGAAACAATGTTTTTTTTAAAATAAAATATCAAAAGCCTGCTATAAAAGTTTCAAGAAAGCTGTCACATTACCCCATCTCCATAACAACAGAAAAATAACAATATTAAATGTCAACAAATTAATCTTGACTTACATAGGTTAGCAATTGTTGACGGAAAGACAACATTAAGATTAAAAAACTAAAAACAAAATAGCATTTAGATTTTTATGTCAATTATACACAGATCATAAAATAATAATCAAAATCACACTTATGAACTAGTTTTATGTCTATAGATCAAATAAATCATAACTCACCCTGCCCATTATCTCAGCATTCCCTTTGGCCTTGTTCACGGCAGCTTGTTTTTTTCTGTTTAAAAAGTCTTCAACTATCTTTGCTCTTTCGGCTGCTTCACCAGCTTTAACCCTGTGTAACATACAAAATAATTTTGACAGCTAAACAATTGAGCCTAAACCCCTCTCAGCAATATCATTTTTGTGTTTAAGTGGTCCTGTTTTATTGGTAAAAATAAATATGTAAATGACCTAAGTGCCAGGGACTTTTATAGCACTTTCCTCGAGTGTTTATGGTTTTCTTCCACAAATAATAACAATATTTGGTCTGACATGAAATAAATTCTTACTTTATAACACATCAAAAAAAACGAAATTAATTGACTCATTATTTACCTGTTTTCCTCAGCTTGTCTGACTGCTTGTTGAGCAGGGTTATACATCATTCTCTGATGATCCTGTACTCTAGATGGCTCCATGCCCATCATAGGAGACGGGTCAGGCGGTGGGCCAGCATTCATATAATCTGAAACAAATATCAAGTTAGCTGTCTTAAAACAACTAATAAGAGGTTTCCCAAAGTAATGTTTAATGCTGTACTTAAGGTTATTTCGCGCGCTCGCTGACCACTACGCCTTTAAGGTGGATGAGAAATTATCTGAACATGGAGAGATGAATTTAACAATGTGGCCACATGACTGTGATCCGCAGAAATACAAATGAGTTATACCTATCTTCTCCAAGTCAGCTGCTCGAATGTCACGATCTTTTTGTAACTGATCCAAATAATCATTATAGTGGTCATACTTTCCTCTGACATCATCATTACTGTTGTTCTGTGAATAACAAATAGATTCATATAAACTAAGCTGTAAAATAATATATAACAACTGAAAAATATAGAGTAACATTTAGCTAGTAGATCATCCTCGGTTATTCCTTTGTTCAACTGCACTTCACTGAAGAGTGGTACATTTCAGGAATGGAAGATAACTTGTGTACATAAACTGTGAATTTAAAGGACAAGACCACCCAAAAACCGTTTTTTCTACATAAGTAAAACATTTTCTGTCAAATGCAATACAAAAATTCTGATGTTGCTAACCCGATCATAACTCTAGTTATCATCCATTAAAGAGGAAGACCGAAACCATTTGAATCATCAAATCCTGTGTACAGCAGACTTTACTGATTTATCATTGGATAGTTCAAAATTGGCTGACCAACCAGAGTGCAAGAAAACTTAGCAGCACAGGATTTGATAACTCAACTGGTGCTTGTGATCCTTTTTTAATTAATGCTAACCAGAGTTACGATCAGGTTATAAAATTGGAAATAAATGTATTGTATTACACTCAAAAAGTTTTACTTACTTATAGAATATGGTTTTTGGGTGGTATTCTCCTTTAATTGTTACTTCTTTTGTAACCGGCCCCTTTTGGACGTAAAAAGTACAATAATGAATCTAATCTAATCTATTTCCGCCACTGACCGGCTTATTTTCCCCTTAACATACTATGCTACAAGCTATTTTTCATTGCCGTTTTCTCTGATTTTATATTCCTCGGATTCGAAATGTTCAGTTCCTTATCGTTTCTACTTTAATGTCCTATTTAATATGTTCTAAATGTACATTTAGTTTCAGTTTACGGTTTACGTTTCGCTTTCTTCGAACGTCAGCGACTGTATGTATATTGAAAACACTGGTGAATAATAAATAAATAAATCAAATCAATTAAGAGATTATTTACTAACTATAATAGTTTGTTTTTGTATCGTATATCTGTTTGAAGTTGTATTAAATAAGGTACTGTAAATAGTTCTATAAAGCTCACAGGGAATATTTTGCAAAAAAAAAAAAACTTACAAAAACTTTAAATGCAATTGGCAATCGTAATCTCGCGAGAGTTTCTATAGTGGACGAGACTAAGACAACTCTCGCACGCTATGCCCGGCCATCGCGCATTATTTTCTACCAATATTTGGGGCGACGTATGCCACAGACCAGAACATAAAAGGAGTGCAAAACAAGATGGGTGTATCTTAGAGTCAATGTCTTGCCGTAGAAAGTAGAATCGACTATATTTTAGAATTTTTTTGGCAGTGGTGAAGCACCTCTGCATTGAGATTGTCTCGACATAAACCACTCAACAGTCCTCGAATATACTACGCATATCACTTGCCACGTCATGGGCAAAAGCGGTAGTAATTTTTGTCAAGTTGTTTAAATGTACAAGTATATATGGGTATAGTGTGGAACTTTGCAGTAAACAGGCTAACGGTGCATAAAAAGTACGATTCATACACCCATTTACGGCCGAGTTAAGTTATGAACCAGCAATAACCATTTTGTAACCATCAAGTGCCATCTAGCTTTTTTTCCAGATTGGTAACTTCGGGATAAACCCCCACTATGACTGTGTTACCAGGAAGTGACGGAGAGGCTCTAAATAAAAATTTTAAAATGTATTATGTAGGTCAACATAAAATTAAACAATTGTATTCTTTTAAAAATGATTAAACTTGTTAGTATCTGTATAATTTGTTTGTTTGATAAGGCTGACTCTGGTATATTTAAAGGGAATTGGAATGATCTACACCTAAATGACTTTGAACAAACCATAGTCCCAGTGTATTTACACAGCTGTAATTTGTCTTGCACAATTTACGCCGTTTTAGCGGATATCACTACATTTTGACATTCAAAATGGTACCAGTTTTCTGTTTGTTTGTTTGTTTGATTGGGGTTTAACATCGTACTCCAGGGTATTTCACTTATATATATATGACGACGGATTGTCCACTTCACACTGTTCCTTGCCCTGGTATGGTGGTAAACCGGGAGGAAACCTCGTAAAAACCACCCCCGCGATTGCCGGAGCCACATCTTGTGACTCATATACCTGAGGGTCAACAGACGGACTCGATCCTGTGAACGTTCAATCGAAGTAGGCGTTAGAGAGCGCGCTCGCTAACCACTACACCACGGCCGCGGGCCTACTATAGATTTATGACCAAGCGGGCTGTACGTAAGTCACGGAGTTTAGCCCGCTTCCGGTTTTAATCAAATGCGCGAAAATAGTTTTAATTAGTTTTGTGAAGCCATATAGAATTTTGAATGAGTTACCTGGAGAGGTTGATATATTGCCATCGCTGCCCACACTTCTACTGTCCGAGTTACTGCGTAAGCGCGTTCTTCTGTGGAGGATTTCGGTATAGGACTGTGTTGGAGTGTTGTTGTTGGGTAGATAGGGTGAGCCAGCGAGTGACTGGGAGTTTGACTCACTGGACGAGTCACTAAGTGAGTCGGTCATTGATTGCAGGTGAGCAATGTAATCTATAGTTCCATTTAACACTGCGGCCTGGAAGGTAGAAATAAAATAACATATTAAAACCTATTGTGCTACTTACTAAATCGTTCATTATACATATTGTGAAATTTTTTTTATAAACTAGTGTCCAAAAGAAACGATACCAACTTATTTTCAAAATTGTTTTTTACTAAGTGAATTGTCTAGTATG
>JAVFBX010208712.1:0-12092 GCA_034783855.1 Mopalia kennerleyi
TAAAATCCAATAACTTTACTCAAGCTAAGTAGTAAACCCGTAACAAAAAAAGAACAGTAGCTTCACCATATAATCTGATTTTACAACAGATTCTGTAATGAAACAAATTAAATCAGTCATTAATAAATGTTGAGTATTCGAATTAATACTGTAAATCACAAATATAATGCACATTTACTGTTAATGTAATATACTTTGAACGGTTATATTCTCATAATGTGACCATTAGATGTGAAGTGAGAACTTTTGTGACTATCAAAATAATTGTTGAACATATGTATGCATTAGCCAAGACAGGACATAACTAATGTAGTTAGAATTGAAAAAACGATTTGAAAACACGACATTGCAAATAATATTACATAAAGCTATATTAAAAGTGCAATGACAATACAATAAAACAAAGATTTATGATTGTTTGTTCCTTAATACAAAGTACACGTATTTCGATCCAATAACAGGCTAGGCTGGAATAATGCCGTATTTTGCATGTCTTGCTGGACACAAAATATCAGTATCAAATGCACATGAAATGTAAACCTTGAACATTCTATTCGTGTAAGTGAAGTATTTATATGACATATACAATTTGAGTATAAATCCAACTCAGTTATTAAGAGTATACAACCATTCTGACCGTTAGCATGAAATACTACATAAGAACTTGAAGGTATTTTTTTACCATTCAGTATGCAGATACCCCGCCGTTACCACGGTAACCAATGCGCCCCCATCAATTATGATAGTCCACATCTCTATTTAGTGACCGGGTTCACAAAGACGCACTGTGTAAAATAATGTTATACAATTGAATTTACTGCTTTACCAGATAAAATACATTGTAAGCTATTACCATAACGAGCATTAAAATATCATCAAACTGTCAGAATACTGCTTGACGCATTCACGTACTTACGGTTGACAATAACTATTTGCACCTCTATCTCAAGTGAATATTAATCCAGTATGTATGTTTGAGTCAAGAATAAAATACTATTTGCGTTTATGCTCACGTGTTATAGATATAGGCTACAGGTCAAAATGCCGTGTTATTGTTGTTTCATAATCAAAATGTTAATCGACAAATTATGTTACAAATAACGTTTTCTTGGTAATGACATCTGTCAAAAATATAAAACTAGATATCAATAAATGCACACACAACTTACGGAACACAGATGTGTAAGCGATGACAGGAAATATAGTTAGGATTTGTCTTGGGAAAATGACAGTGAAATTATCGATCGGCTGTTTCGAGTGAAGCGACAAGCGCCCCTAGCGCGGAAACCCCGCAGGAATGCTGTGGAATCCCCTTTGCTGAAGTTTGACACTGAGCGTATACGTCACAAGTTATCCCACTCTTCTACATATATAAATGAGCTGCTTCTCAAGGGTCTGTGAAAGCAGTCAGAACGAGACCAGGCACCCCATGACCACTACAGCACCCCATGTCTACCAAGACTTAAATCACGTCTTACCTTCCTCATTTTCTTTTGGCCATGTTATATGTCAGGTTTCAACAACATAACTTTATCTCCTTCAGTTACTTGGGAAAATAGGACCTCCATTCGATCCGGTCGTAAAATAAATCCTTCCAGGCAGCTCCCGGTCTCAAAATCAGGTTATTAGGTGCCTAATAGCAGTAACAGTCATTTCTGACATTTTTTCGTCGGTATTTCACATAAACCAGACATCAATATCCAAAAATTCGCTTTTCATTTCAAACACATCGATATTTTCGCTCTCCGCGCGTGCGCACTATAGCCGAGTTTCAAAAATTAGCAAATAAAGTGTCGATTCATATGTAATCTGGTATGCTGAAAACAATGGGACCATTTATAATCGTCTAAACCGTCTCATAATGCATATGGATGCCAAAACGAGGCTAAAACGGTCAAATTTGACCATTTTCATTTGTTCAATAACTCAGAAATTAATAAAGACTCAAATTTCCAATTTTTGCAGATGCTAGTCTTTGCTGGTTGACAAAAGTTGACATCTGGTTGGTCACCGGATGTGACATCACTTGGCGACCATTTTAAAAGGGCAAAGAATCTAAAAAAAATCGTAATTGTCAAAAGCAACGTAAGGGATCACATTGAAACTTGGAACACATATACTTCACACAATAGTGATTAATTTGTAGGAAAGGGATTTGTTAATTTTATGCAAATTGGGCGTTTGCAGGACCAATCAAATGCTCCATTTCCAAAGTTTTCATGAACATGCATACAAAATGTCTTTTCATATGTACTCTGATATGCTGAAGACAATATGATCATTTATAATTGTCTAGTCCTTCCTATGGGAGCCAAAACGAGGTTGAAGAGAACATTGCCCTAATATCCTCAGAACCCCAGCATTGCTTGGACGAATCTATATTTTCATCTTAAAACCCATGACCGCGAAAAGCTAGTAAATAAAGTAGGAAGTTAGGATAAGCGAATGGGAAATAAGTGTGTCTGGTATTTTAAAGGCCTTTGTGTTGATAACGAAAATAGGTCGAATTTCTTTAACAGCTGTACAAACATTTGCTATATATTGTACGGGTAGAGGCGAAAGTGAAAGTAACTATTATATTTCACAACGTAACTATTTCACATATGGGAAAAATAATTTCAATTATGTAAAATAAACTTTTATTTTACATATCTACAAAAGTCTTCTAATAAAAAAAATTGAGAAATGATTTCTCTCCACATCAAGGGACTGTATCCAATCTTCATTTGCGCTACTATCGTCTTGTGTACACTTTCAAGACTAATGCAAAAACGATAGGAATATATTCCACATTTTATGCAAGTTTAGCTTCAGCAGGGCACACTTCAAGTCGAGAGAGTTGATCAGGAAATGGTCTCTTGCAGCGACATTACAACAACAAAGCAAAGCGCACATTATGACCTATGTAATATATATACCATTGAGCGTAATCTGCCAAAACTCGAGCTCTCGCATACATGTACAGCCACCAACGGCTAAAACACAACCCATTGTCATTGTAGTCTAGGCTCCCTACACCATTTCATTTTCCCGATGAATGCTCACTACAGAATCAGTCGCAACTGTGGCCTATTAAAACAAAGTAGTTTCCCTGCTTTATTCTTAACTGGAAAATAACAAATGTTTTGGAAACGGAAAGGGTGGATGTGCTTCTTTTCCGATTGTACTTATTGAGCAAATTTATTACCGCTTAATAAGGCTTTGAGGGAGACGTCTGTATTGTGGTCTTTTATTTTACATATCTACAAAAGAGTTCCACTCCCCTCTTTGTTTTACATAAGCGAAAAAGATTTCCACATATGTTGAATTAAGGTTTATTTTATATATGTCGAAATCTTTTTCACATATGTTGAATTATTTTCTACATAAGTGAAATTCTCTTCAACATATGTAAAATAAATAATTACTTTTACATATGTGAAAAAGAATTCCACATATGTGATATCTTTTACACATATGTTGAATTCTTTTTCCCATATGTAAATTCTTTTCCACATATGTGAAATTCTTTTCCACATAATTATGTTTAATAAAGTCTTGTAGAATGAAGGTAGAAGTGATAAAACGGCTTTACTTGGCATAGTCGCTATAACTCTAGTTATGAGTTTGTTTAATTTTTCAGTCGAAATTGTGGCGTCAATGGGTACTTTTGGCATCGGTATGATGTTTTTTGAGACGATTGTCATGAACACATTTGGATACACCGCTACAGCCTGGATCCTAACAATGACATTCACGTTATCCAGTGTCTTCTTTGCGCTGGCCATACTGTATCAAAACGTGTTGAAATTTCATCTCATTTTGATCTGTGGAATACAGTTTGTATTATGTAAGTTTTTTAAATTTAAATATTTGTCTTTTTTAAACATTATCGTCGAGACATTTTGACGCCAATTATTGGCGCACGCTCCTGTGCTAATTTCTGAAACGGAAGACTGGGTGTGTTGCCTTGAAATTGACTGATCATGATCACGTATTGAATCGGCAATAAACCAAAAGGTAATTTTAAAAGATATTGATATTGCTATCATATAATACAAGCGAGCTTAAAGCCCGCCATTATATGGTAATGTTCTTTATTACTTTGAACGGAGGTTTATGGATATGAACTTCTGTTTTTACTTCATGCGACATTGTGTAGTTCTTCAAACTGTTTTTAATCTGTTACCAGTGACTTGTTTTTCGGCAAGTAAATGTAGTAAAGAAGTTTGGTATGAGTATTTTAGGCAGCTGTTTAATGCTGATTTAACAGCCACTGATGACGTGCAAGTAGAAGTAGATGGAGAAGGTGTAGATGATGTAATCTTGTGAGATAAATTTTGCATAAGATAAATTAAAAACCGGTAAGGCTGAAGGGATTGACAACTTACTATAGTGGTATTCTTCAAGTTTGGGGAAGCAGATTTCACTCCTTAACTTATTAAAAACTCTGGAGAATTCCCAACTGATTGGAACATAAGTATAATTGTACCCAAATCTGGTAATTCAATGACACAGAGAATTACAGAGGCATATCACTCTTAAGTATTTTCGGTAAATTATTTACTTCAATAATAAACAAAAGACTGACAGAATGGTCCGAGAACAACAATTTATTAACAGAGGCTCAGGCAGACTTTCGAACCGGCTACTCCTAGTTGATAATATATTTACTCTTTATACCTGTGTTAAAAAAACATATGAGCAGAAAGAAGGGTAAACTGTATGTTGCATTTATAGATTTCAAAAAGGCGTTTGACTCGATCCAAGCTTCTATACCTCCTATCTTAATATGATATTGAGGGGAAAATCTTTAAATGTCTTAGATCTATATATATAGTTCTGTTCGTGTGTGTCCGCAGTGGAGACGAATTAACGGGTTAATTCCATTGCCCCATAGGGTTACATCAGGGCTGCATCCTAAGCCCCTTGCTATTTACCTTACTCATAAACGAGCTAAGTGTTGATGTTGTTCAGACAGGGAAGATGGCGTCCAGCTTTTCCCGGATTTTAATTTATTTTTATATTATTATTTGCTGATGATGACGTTTTGTTTTCGTATACACCAGTCGGTCTTCAGAGGCAACTAAATACATTATCTAGATATTGTAAAAATGTAAATTTAGTGTTAACTTAAACAAATCTAACGTAGTAGTATAAACAATGGAGGTTCTGGCGCAGCGCAGCTGGGGCTCTCTCACCCCCCTAAGAGGGTCCCAGCATACATACACAATTACCCCCGAAAGTTGTATAAGCGAACGTATCCCATGCTTATGTCTATCCCAATTAGTATACAGACAACCTTCTCAGAATCTCAGTACAATTTGTTATACCCCATCACTCCGGGGATTTCCACCGAAATTCATCCCTGGGATTCCCCTTGAGATTCCCCACGGGGAATCTCAACCGCCATTCCCCTTCTGGGTTCGGCTACCTGATTTAACAGAGTTGACAGACGCTCCGGGGATTCCCCACCGTGATTCCCCACTGGGATTACCCATGGGCTTTGACGGCAGCAACTTGGCTATATATACATGCCCTATCGCTCTAATGGTCTATATAAAAAAAAAACCTTTAAGACAAACACTTTGCTTAGTGTATACCTGAGGAGCAAACATATTGAGAGTACCAGGTAGGGGGTGTGGTAAGTGTGTTATGAGTGAAATACAACTATGTCAGGCCTGTGGTCGAGACAAGGTTAAGCACAGGCGTATAGCGTTGGAGAAAGCTACCAAAAAGCGGCTTAGCCTGGTGTTGGTTCAGCTTAAAACCACCCCGATCCCGATAATCTTCCACAAGATTGGGGTGTGACTCCCACCTGCTGATGCAAGCCATCTCGAAAATCGAGGGCCGTATCTCCTGCATCCCAAACAATACGGAGAAATATATCTCCTTCTTTCTCGGGTCGCTCCGGTTCATTGTTCCCGCCCAGTCCTCTCTTGCCAAACTGGAGGCGACAAATAAGCTCGAGGCGTTCCAGATAACAGCACGATACGAGAGAGCACGATAAGAGAGGCGCGACCTGCTATTGTTTTGAAGAGCACCAGCTCCCATCCAAAGAGGTCTTCTATAGCAAACTCTCTGATGAGAATATCAACGAAGATGGCTACGTGCTCACACAAACAGCCACAATATTGGGGACTGTCATGAACACTACTGGCCATAACGTCCTCCTCTTAGCAGATGTCTTCGAGACCATTTGAATGTGTTTCATCTCGATCCTTTCCTATTGCTGTTATATAAATACGCCAGTTGTTTTAAAAGTATAACGTGGCGTTTGACACGCAAGTTCGCCGTGCATTACGTGGGCCACTTAGTCTTTATATTGAGTACACAGCGCTTTCTTTTTTATATGGAGCTCACTGTCAGTTCTGTGCATTAGTCTGCTATATGCAACAAAATAATGGAGCTGTTGGAAATGACTATTTGTATACACCGTTTAATGTTGTGCTTGTGGAAGCTCGTCATTCTATTTCATTTTTCCTTTCTGTACCATGCATTTTAATTGTTCTATATTTCTTTTATTTTTCCTTTCTTGCCACCAAACTGTAGTTTTAGCATGTCGTCAAAGTCTAACTGCTTCCACTAAAAAAGTCATATATAGTATAAATGGCAATGTCGGATAAAAGCCAATCAAACGAGGACATTCCATTCTCTGAACTAAATTATTTACCCTTCTTTAACGCCAACCATATCCCGATATCACAAAAATGGCAACATCCCATGCCAACTCTATTAATTTTGAATCCATCAATAAAAAGTGTTTTAACCCAATAGAACTGAAAGACATAACTAATAGCCGAGTTCCCACAGACGACAATTAGCTCACTGGTCTACTACTAAATCACACCAATCTAATTACTACACCGAATCTAATTTGTCACACAATTTTATTCCCGACAATCAATCTAAAAAGCAAAAACCATTTTCCGTTCTACATTGGAATGTACGTAGCCTTAGCAAAACATTTGACGAAATAACTTCTTATATACACGGACTTTCGCAAAAATTCTCCGTACTAACCTTTTCCGAAAGTTGGTTAAATGCTGATAATGAAAATTTATTTCAAATTCCTGGCTATCGCGCCTTTTCATTATCAAGAAAGTCCCGGGAAGGAGGCGGTGTTATGGCCTATATCGACGACACAGCTCTCACATGCTTTATTCGAGACGACTTGTGTCATATTTCTGACGACCGCCTTTACGAGTCATTATTTATTGGAATCGGGCATGACAATACGTCATACCTCGTTGTCATTATCTACCGCCCACCAGGTAAAGACATCAACGCTTTAAATTTTACAGACATTGAACTCAAATCAAAAATGTATTATTTTAGGGGATTGTAACATTGACTTATTTAAGACACCACATCACATCCCATCTAAGCAATTTCTTGAAATCTTTAAGTCGCTTTATTTTTTTCCCAAAATAACAAGGCAAATCCGAGTTTACCGTCAATCCGCCACACTTGTAGACAACATTTTTACAAACACTTCTCAGAGTACCTTTGCACTTCAGTCGCTGAGAGTTTCCAGTTTTCTTTTGTTTCCCAAAATGCAGTTCTTGATGTTATTTTTTCTTTAAAGTCCGTATCCGCTGGACTAGATGGCATACTAATGACAACAATTAAACAAGTTGCTACAAAGATATCTGAACCATTAAGCCATATAATGAATCTTTCGTTTTTCTACCGGACATGTTCCAGCGCCTCGAAAAACAGCCAAGGTTATACCTGTATTTACATCTGGCGAGGAGACTAAGGCTGAGAACTATCGTCCTATATCTATACTTCCAACAATTAGCAAATTTTTAGAAAAACTTGCATTTAACATGTTGACTCAGTTTTTAAATCAGCATAATATTATTTCGTCTGAGCAATGTGGATTTCGGTTCAACCATTCAACTGTACATGCAGCCGGTTCTCGATATGAGAAACTTATATCTGCTCACGGGAAGAAACAGTCCACTGTTGTTTTCTTTCTCGATTTATCAAAAGCTTTTGATACTGTTAACTATTCGATTCTGTTATCTAAATTGGACCATTATGGCTTCCGCAATATAGCAAACGACTGGTTTGAGAGTTATCTATCAAACCGCTGTCAAACTGTTTTCTATAATAATGTACTAAGCCAGTTCCATAGTTCCATCCTATGAAATGTGGAGTCCCATGGGGATCAATTCTAGGACCGTCATTGTTCTTGATTTATATCAATGACATTGTCCAATCGTCGGTCGGTTTAGACTTCACCTTATTTGCTGACGACACGAGCTGTGATCAGACATAGACTTAAATACCGCTATTGAAAAGATGTCTATTGAACTCAATAACGTCTGTGAATGGCTTTGTGCAAATCGGCTATCGTTGAACATTAAAAAACGAAATATATGCTTATAAAAAGTAGGTCTACAGGACAGAACACATTTAGACCACTAATTGACTGTGTGTCGTCCTAACAAATTCCTCGGAATAATATTCAGTGATTCTTTGAACTGGAAACTCCATATAATCTACATCAGTAGGAAAATCTGAAGAAATATAGGTATAATTAAACATATACAAAACATTGTTAATAAAAACACTCTCATCATAGTGTATTATTCTTTGATTTTTCATTATTTCAGTTACGGGGTATCAGTGTGGGGTAACACTTACACTTCTCATCTAAATCCACTGTGTATTCTTCAAAAACGTTGTAATTAGAATCATACTTTCTCTGGTAGGCTTTCTCCTACTGCTTCTCTGTTCTATGACCTGAAAATACTAACTCTCCCTAATCTTACTCTCTATTCCCGTCTTATTATGGTTAACAAATTTATGTATATGCCTTACGCACCTCCATCCTCCTTTATAGATTATTTCAAACGGCAGTCTGATGTTCACTCCTTTACTACAAGAAATGTTAACATGAGCTTATATAGACCTTTTTATTTCTCCAACATATCATTGTATACTTTACGCATCATCGGTCCAAGAGAATGGAATAAGCTACCCTCGTCATTAAAATCCATTCAGTCATTTTCATTATTCAAATCAAAACTTAAAGAGCATCTACTTGAGCGCTAAACCAGCATAATTACTTTTCAGTTGGTGGCGTCTTTCTTTATTATCCATGTTTTTATTTCTTTACTTAAATGTTGTTAAAAAAATGTTATATACCTTATTCTCCCTACGAATATGAGTTGACATTTTCTGGGATATAACAAGTCCATTTGGGCTTTATTCCCGCCATATTAACTATAGGCATTAATTAAATGCATGTGTCCTACAGTCTGGATGTATGCAAATATGTATGTATATATACATACATTTCTAAAGCCAATCACACTGGCACAGGGATGTATATATATACGTATATGTATATTTATATATGTAGGTTCATACAGTGTGGTAGGTCGATACAAGGTAGTCACACTGACATGTCTAAGTAATAAAAAGAAATATATTTAAAAAAACAGAGAAAAAGTCCAGAACATGTTCAATTTTAGGTCAAGTTCGCATAACTTTGATCACATATTTTTTACACGCTTTGTTTAAATAGAACTCGATGGATTGTATCGACAAATCTCCTGTCAGTGTTTATATTCAAAAGTATTATATGCCTTTCATAATTTGTATATGAATTATGTTAGTATGGTGAATAAACTAAACAAACGGTAGAGAATACTGTGTTTTAAGTCGTGAAACCAAGGAAGGGGGGCAGAGTAAAAAATGTACGCAACAGCTGCAAACAAATCCCAAAAACTTTTTGTGGCAAACATTGATCCTATATCCATAAGTATTTTAATAATTGCTCGAAATATGCTATGAATTTTAATACTAAAGGGAACCACGTTATGGTGTGAATACATTTTTTGTTATGGTTTTGTTGGGGTATTTATCGCAATGCTAAGTGCAGTCGTAAACCTGAAAGCTAATGCTCTCGGACAAAAATATAAGTCGCTCCCCCCTCAAACTCGGGTAAAATTAAAGATAACTGTATGAGAAACACTATTTATTAATTCGTTATGGTTAATTAACCAGGTTATGCTTGGACAGATACCTTTCTGTTGAAATGTTGCACTATTGGCTACTAGTGGTGATTTTTTCAACGAAATGGTCTAATTAACTTTAAAAAAAATGAATAAATATGTTGTCCTTAAAATATGCGGCGCGTCAGTAGACCTATACTTGGATCTCTACAATCAAATGTACCTATTCACAGATGTTGTTTATGTAGCTTGTAGTTAACCTATCAGCACCGGTATTGTAGCTGAACTGCACGAAATAATCTCTTAGTTATTTGATAAACTATATATATAATCACATGAGCATTCCATATTTGCTTTGTGTAAAAAAACAACATATTAGTAAAATAATTGCTAACACCTATTTTTATTAAACCCTTTAGGTTATAGACAATCTGTCTTCTCTGGGACAACTATACGTGCGGAATGGACACAGGGAGCTTTGAGATGTCGGACATTAACAGTTACCCTGTTGAAAATGGGCTTCAAGAAAAACATACCTCTGACGATAAGAAGAGCGAAATTTCACCTGACTTGAGGAGTCCAAGTTCTGCCATTAATAAATCCCGAACAGCATCCTTAATACCTTATCAATGTGGCTTTTTTGCCCTGTTCGCTTCTCTTGGGACACTAGCCTCGTATTTGCCTCTTTATTTGAAGCAATTAGGCCTGAACCCTGAACAAATTGGTACTTGTATGTTTTTCCGACCGCTCGGTGGTTTTGTCGGAGGATTAGTTACACCGTATTTTACGTCACGATTCCACAACATGACTATTGTCACTGTGGCTTATACAGCTTTGTTCTTAATCTTTGCGTTTGCCATAGCTTTCCTGTCCCCTCCACCTATGGCAACTCACTGTGTCATATTGAATACAGACTATAATTTGTCCTCGTTGAATTCCTCACTTTCAAAAATGGACCAAGGGTTAAGAGATAGGACTTGGCTGTATAGAGATGATAACATGTGGTTGTTAGTTTTGTTGACCTGTACTCTGATTTTCGGTGCGGATTTTTTCGGTGTAGGAACGGACACTATACAGCATGGGGTAACTATGAGGTCCTTCGAAAAGAACGACAAGCACTCTTACGGCCGTGTGAGAACGTTTGGATCTCTCGGACATGCAACAACGTGAGTTATTAGTTTCGTCTGATCTTTTCATTCTATGTAAGCAATCCTGTCTTTAATAAGCGCTCCATATAAGATAAGTTCGGGACACAGGAAAGTATTTTACATTTTATGTTAGCAATCCTGTCTTCAATAAGCGCTCCATATAAGATAAGTTCGGGACACAGCAAAGTATTTTACATTTTATGTTAGCAATCCTGCCTTTAATAAGCGCTCCATATAAGATAAGTTCGGGACACAGCAAAGTATTTTACATTTTATGTTAGCAATCTTGCTTTAATAAGCGCTCCATATAAGAGAAGTTCGGGACACAGCAAAGTATTTTACATTTTATGTTAGCAATCCTGTCTTTAATAAGCGCTCCATATAAGATAAGTTCGGGACACAGCAAAGTATTTTACATTTTATGTTAGCAATCCTGTCTTTTATAAACCCGCAATATAAGCTTAGTTCAGTACACAGCAAAGCACTTTACAATTTATGTAAGCAATGCTGTATTTAATAGGCACCCAATAAAAGACTAGTTCGGGACACAGCAAATCACTTTACATTTTATGTTAGCAATCCTGTATTTAAGAAGGGCTGAATATAAAATTAGTTCTGGACACAGCAAAGTATTTAACATTTTATGTTAGTAATACTGTCTTTAACAAAGGCTCAATATAAGCTTAGTTCGGGACACAGTAAAGCACTTTACATTCTATGTTAGCAATGCTGTCTTTAATAAGCTCGCAATATAAGCTTAGTTCGGGACAGAGCAAAGGACTTTATATTACATTTTATGTAAGCAATACTGTTTTAAATGAGGGCTCAATATAAGCTTAGTTAGGGACACAGCAAATCACTTTACATTTTATGTTAGCAATCCTGTCTTAAATAAGCACGCAATGTAAGCTTTGTTAGGGGCACAGCAAATCACTTAAAGCTGCTTGCCCGGCAAGACTTCTTAAAACTGAAAGATTTTAAATCAATGAAATGA
>JAVFBX010208723.1:0-12092 GCA_034783855.1 Mopalia kennerleyi
AGACGATGCCGTCAATTAGCTGTTCAATGTAGTATGGATAGACCAACCAGAACCTCCTATTCATAAGTCTATAGATAAGGGTCGAGTGCGCATGTACTATCTTTCCGCTGGCTGTTTTGCCATTGTTGCTTAATGATACCTTCTCGGTCAATCTTGAGCCAAAAGCTGGTCTCCGGTTACCTCCATTTACCTTCGAGTTCCAGTCATGTGATTGGTGGAGATGTTTCGAGTCGTACAGGGTGTTGATTTAATCAGGCCATGTCGAATTATCCCTCTACTTCCCACATATATTTACTACGTGTTTCCTGGGACTAATATAAGAGGGATAGGCAACGGTATACGCTGACAGGCTAACCCAGGGAATCAATGCGGGCCTCGGCAATGCTTTGTTGTAGACGCCTGATCGGCTTAACACTAGAAAATCGCAAAAATGCACGTTTCTACAACACAAACTCAGGCGATTCACGCGTCTACAGGACATGAAAACTGCGTGTTAGCATCGTCTGTGGGATATGCTTTTAAAATATAACAGAGACAAGTATTTAGCCGTCTTAAACATAAAGTTTTTCGAAAAACAGCTAAAGGCTCCGACTAAATATGCGAACGTTTCTGAAAAAACAGTCATAAAAAAAAACCCATGGGTAGCAACGAAACAACACATCTGCTGAAGATTCAAAACAAAATACTCCAACTTTTCTTTCAGACTAAATGTAGTTTATAATACAGTTAGTTCGTGTACACATCGAAATGTAAAGAAATGGCCGCCATCTTAGAAACTGAAGGCATCGCTTATACCCTAACTTTAAAAGAAGCGAACATCGACTAAACTGCTTGTACTGGACTTTTAGCGCCACAATATTACAGTCAAAGGACATATGATCTTTCCTTGGTACAAGAAATTTTCCAACTAGTTCGTTAAATAATTCTCTTGGTGTAGAAACTTCAACTGCTTCAGTTCAGAAAGACTGGCTTTATTTTCACCGTGGTACAACGCGAAATATTGCCGAGGGCGAGATTTTTTTTTTTTTTTTTTGGTTACCGTTGCCTATCCCTTTATAAGTTAGTCCCAGGTGTTTCGTTCATGTCGTGGCTTCACGGTTACCATGACTCGTGAGTGGAGATTAGTCCTCTGGCTCATGATTGACTGAAGCGGAGAACACCTATCCATCAATCAAGTTTTTTCCATTAGTTTTTGCAAATATAGAGCAATACATTAAAAATGTTGGGTGCGTCTTCTTTGCACAACGGTACAGTTTCTACTGCCAGCCGGCGATCTGATTTGATTAGGGTATAGGCCTAACGTCGTACTCTAGGGTATATCACGTTTTAACGACGGTTTCTCTCTTTCATGCTGTTCCTTTAATAAATAGAAAACCGGAAGGAAATCTCATACAAAGTACTCCCACAATTGCCGGAGCCGCAAAAGACCTAGAAAAATCACGAATTAAGGCAATTCACATTACAGTGCAGAATGTTAGTTTTAACTTTTAATGATCAAAATATCCCAGATCGGTTCTGTGCATGAGCTTCATGAACTTACACATTTTGATCCTTGCAATGGGAAGATGATCCTTGCAATGGGAAGATGATATAATTTGACTTCTTTAATGGATTGCTCTTTTTGTACAATTATGTTCTTTGGAATTATTTAATCGAGGAGAAAAGATGGAGTCACAAAGGATGAAATTATTAAGTTAGTTAAACTAAAAGGTGTAACCAATATACTTCCTGCTTTGATTTATTCTCATGTTGAAGTCAACTTTCGACAATATACTACTATAATATGGGATAAACCAAGCCCTCTGGTGCTATAATCCAGCCAATAAATTACCATATTTATAGTATGTTCTCTGGTTGATATGTTCCCCATATGTTAACTCCCCCACTCATCAATATTATTATAATTAGTTACCAATGTTATACTCATATCTTTCAGCTATATATATGGACTTTTTATTGGACAACTGAAACTGTGACCTTTCGTAAACCCCAGTAAGCTTGACCTAATGGAACAGTAATGTATAAGTAGGGCGATTGCGTTCGATCTCAATATAGCGACAAACAAAACACTTAGGGTCTTGCTGGACCCCTTGGGCTCAAAAGGAACCAAATATTTTTTTATCGCTTCGATCAAAAGTTAGGTATTCGAATGTCGGTGAAAAAAATAAATCGAAATTCTATTTACAAACAGTTGAATTTTAGCCTATAATTTAGCTTCCCCATGATCAAGTATAAAAGTCGCAAAACTTTTATTGCTTATTTCTGGCACTTCAGTTTTAAGCATACATTACATTTTCCATGCCGCAATTCTAGAAAACTATTCATGGTAGACTTCAAATTTGTACCATTGTAAAGAGCACGATGCAATCTAGTAAAGGCTGTCTCATTTGATTTTTTGATTTTTTTCTGAAAGTTGGATTTTACATTTTTATAAGACTTTTCAAGATGGGATAGACAAAAAAATCAACTGTGATCGATTCAATCAAAATTTGTTAAAAAATGTGGCACCGTTTACTAGTGCAAGGAATATTCTTCTAGGTCAATTATCGTTATTGCACTTCGAGAAATAAACCTTGAAAAATTCAGACTATTTTTTTCTGTAGACATTTACTAATTTTGCAATATTTTTAGAAATAATAATTGGATTTTCACAACATTCAGAAATATGTATTCCTGAGTATTCAAGCTTTCCAAAAATATATAAATATATATATAGTTCAGATTTGTACTCTTCTGTATAATAGACTAAATACAGGAGGTTTTCTGAAAATTGACCTAGGGGTCCAGCAAGACCTTAAGTATGGCACGAACTCCTTATAAAGAATACATGAATCAATCAATCGATACTCTGAACTCCAGTTTAACTAATTTTCATTCTTCTGAACAGAAGATCAACTTACAAACGTATCTGAAATAAGATTGGATAAGAAAGTGTTATCCCAAAATAACAAAAATAATATCAGAGTTAATGTTCACTTTCTAAAAGACACAAATAACATTCAAAGTTTTAGTACTTTTCGTAAAAAGCTAGGTTCGAGCTGAGTGTCAGTGTTGTACTGCAGTCTCTTGGGAACAAACATAGAAAGGTTCCATTTGTACATTTCACAAACTTCTTCACTGTTTATTTCCCAGTTTTTATGATCATAAAAACACTGCAGTTTTTATGGGTAATGGATGTGTGATGTTACCCAGTCTAGTGCCTGTATGAACACCATGTAATACGGACCCTTCCTGATACATTAAGTGGTGTTATTGGACCAGTCACTTGACTGTTCCATCCATTAGAGCATTCACAAGTAAGCAGACATCAATCTTAAAGAGGAAATCACAGGAAATGTGTTGTCTGATGTGGCTGTTCTTGGTCCGGAGTGTTGAGGACGTCACCATGTAACAGAATAACAGGCCTTGGTGTCCGGCACTAAGTAGACATTTCCATAAAGTGGCCCATCCTTTTTTTTTTAGTGTGAAAACTTAAAAAATGAAAGTGTTTTTTTTTTCAAGATTTATTAAGTGAAGCAAAAGGAAAAATACATTTTTCTCGAAATGGACAAAGCAAAAATGCTATGGCCCCATCCATCTTTCATAGTTTTATGTTCTAGCTGGGGTTACTCTCAGCTTTACACAGTATTTACAGGATGTAACGCAAAGTAATTGCACAATCTGTCATGATATAAGTGAAATACCATGAGTACATTGTTAAACCCCAAATATACAAACAAAATTTAAGAGATATATGGTGAATAGATATCTCTGATGAAATGCATATTTTTTTGTAAAAAAATGTCTATTTCAATTTCTTTTTATTTTATTTTTTTCACACATAAGCTTAAAAAAAAATACAAATTTTTAAGCTTATTTGAAACAAAAATTCAAATAAGGCCTTTTCATGAACATTAATATATTATGGTATACTCTATGTCTGTGTGTTTGTCATTTGTTGACAGGGACAATAGTGGAAGTATTTTGTTTTATCAGAGGGCTTCACTAATATTTCTACTGTAAATTGGGCTGTGGTGTAGTTGTGGTGTAGTGGTTAGCGAGTGCGCTTTCTCATGCCTACTTCAATGTACTGTTCAAAGGATTGAGTCCGCCTGTTGACCCTCAGGTATATGAGTGAGTCACAAGATGTGGCTCCTGCAATAGCCGGGGTGGTTTTTATGAGGTTTCCTCTCGGTTTTCCACCATAATAGGGCAAGGAACAGAGTAAAGTGGACAATCCGTGAAATACCCTTGAGTACGATGGTAAACCCAAATCAAACAAACAAATAATCTACTGTAAATTAGTAATGCAGAGTAAAAAGTTGAAAATCAGTTAAGTGAAAACCATCAAGAATGCTGTTAAACCCCAAATAAAAACCCCATTACAAACAGATTTTGACCAGATATCATATCTTCAAACCCTATAAAGACAACTATCTGAGGATATATATATATCAGATATTCATAGCTTTTAGATGCATGACCGCACACTCTTGATCCAAATACCTTTGCAAAGATGTCATTGTCATTATATCCAAAATATTTGTATTAAATTTTCCAAGACCATCTTAATTTCAAATGAACTTGCATGTGTAGCATATAGCGAAAATGGTTATTTGCTAAAAGATATATTGACATAGAATCAGATGGAGGCCAACTACACACTCTTTCTCTAGGGTAAAACTATAGACCATCATGCCAACATGTGTTATTTGTGAAGGGTCAATGCTGAATGGTTGTGTGACTGGATGACAAAGGATGGCAAGTTTACAGCATACATATGGCTTCACTGGCATTATACCCCCACAAACGAAATTTGCAGAGTATACAAGAAATACTTTGTCTGTCAGTCCATTTGTAGGCACAAGTTTGTCAGGGCTGCTTCTTTCACAATTTTGTTCAATTAATTTTTAAATGTGTATTTTTATATTCGTACAATTTCTGGCATTTATTTTGTTTCTGTTTGCAGTTCCTTCAAGTATGTCCTGAACAAGACAAGTGCCCTGTCACTATCAAATCAATCGACCATAAGTCGGGCAACAAACTTCAGCTACAACAGCGCCACCTACAGATCTCCTTACATCGTGTCCAAGCTGAAAACACGCGAGAAAGAAGCACAGAGGTTCTGAATATAATTATCCGTGTCACAAGGGCTTTTTTGGTGAATTTTTAGCAGGCGGCTTCAGAGAGTTTCTCGAGTGTTAAGGACACTATGTGTAAGCCTATGGAAGAACATTAATGGAAGAACATTAATTTACCAACAGAGCAGTTATGATGTTACGACCATAGAGTGACGTCCCTTTGCTAAATAACGTTATCGGTTTACGACAAGAGACGTCCAATCCACGATTTTTAACATGGGCGGAATAGGGAATATTGCAAATTAACAGGTAGACGTTAATGGGGCCATATGTATTTCCTTTACCCATAGTTTAAAATATTATTTTTGCAAAACTTACGATGTTGAAGCCATATTTTCCTGAAAACCAACAACCCGCAATGTATTAGTATAGGCAGGCTGCCTTACAGTGCCATTTTGTGGCAACGTCATTTCGCAAAGTGACATCACTCCGTATGTCGTAACGTCATAACTCAAAACATCCGTATTAGCTCATGTCATTTGGCCGGTTTCAGACAGCAGTTTTTTATGTTGGTAATAAGACTGCTATCGTTTAACTGGCTGTCTAAAAAACAACTTTGTCGGTAACCAATCAAAAGTCTGTGAAGATTTTAGACTAAAAACAGCTAATAGAAGATTTTAATTGGATGTTTAAAAGCTAACCCTGTTCTGGTAATCCACAAGAAACGGCTATTCTTTTATCAGAAGCTACATGTATAAAGTAAGGATATGTGTATAGGCTATTTATAGACGATACTTAGAGAGAGAGAGCACTAGGAACAATTACATTGCTGTCATGTTAATGAAATACCTTCCAGTGTTGGGTTAAACACCGATCAGGCAGCCAGTGGTCAATCAAACAAACGCATCAACAGTTTCAATATTATTCCTTGTTCTGAAAATACTCAAAATGTTATTTATGTCTGTGAAACTTCGGGCATATTAATTGGCTTGTTATTCCAGAACGAGGGACCAGCAAGACCTGTAGGGTTTTAAAAGAAGATATTTCTTTTCTATAGATTGTTTGAGGAAAAGAACATTGACTTTTTGACCTGGGGTTACCCATGTGTGACCTGGGGGGACATTTAGAACACTCAAGACACTAGTGCAAGTTTTGAGTTCCAAAGCCTGCTTTGTAAATGGTATAATCTACTAAAGATTCTTATTGACGCATTTCTTGTGATATACAATAATTTATTTAAGTGCGAATGTGATCTGTATAAAATACTGTGCTTTGTATATTAATTAATAGTATGCACCTGAAATATGAAATATCTTATTCGGTATCCATATTTGTTACACAGGTCTGTTTTTACATACATGTAAGAAAGCAGCTTTAATTGGGATATAAATGTATTTATTTGTGAACTGTGATAAAATGATATACATGCAGAATATAAATTCTTGAATGCTTTGAACATGAAAATATACAAATATGAGTTATCCTTTATTTTTAATTAATTGATTTTTTATAATTGATTGGTCTGAAAAGGGATAATGCCACTATGGTCCCAACAATTGGGGGAAGGACTTGTATTGTCAGTTATTTGTTTCTAAACAAATAAACCTTAAAAATCCCCATTCGGTCTGGTCAGTTACACAAACTTCTCTTAATAAGTAAAACAGGTCCAGTTTTTCAAATAAGGAGATTCCCGTGCTCTCAGAGGTCCAAGACTTAGTGGTAGTGTGCGCTTACTAGTCCTGCTACGATGTACCGTTCACTGGATCGAGTCCGCCTGTCGACCATAAGATATATGAGTGAGTCACACGTTGTGTCTCCGGCAATCGTTTGGGTGGTTTTTACGAGGGTTTGCCCCGGTTTTCCACCGTAATAAGGCAAGATGCAGCGTGAAGTGGATAATCCGTCGACATATAAGTGAAATACCCTTAAAACCCCAATCAATGAAACAAACAAATCTAGAATCTCAGTGAACTTTGAAAGAAATCGCTAGGCATAACGCCGAAGACTTTACTGACGCCCTTGCGTGGCGGCGACTGAAACAGTTTAAACAATTGCCTTTGACACACGAAAAGGAGGAGCCGGTCTATCACAAACTTTAAAGAAAAGCCAGGGAACGGATGTTAAGTGTAGCAATACGCCAGGAAAACGAGGATGTGTCTGATACGTCAGACAAGTACAAACTTTTGTTTTAGTTGCCCCATCGTTGATTCTGATGGACTAGTGACGGAGTGTGTTTCCCATCTTTGGTTATAACTTACTATGGTAGAATATAAATTCGTATTGGCAGGCCTAACGAGAACGGACGACTAGCAGCTACATACGAGTGCCTGTGATAGGACTAAAAGTACTGTAGGTTACTTTTTCCCCTCTCAGCTCAAAATTTGCGATTTTTTTATTATGGCATATTCAAAAAGTTGAGATAGTGATCTTTATCCTAGAGCAAACCCGATAAAAAAAAATTAAATTAGAAGACCGTTAACTTTGATAACAAAACTTGACTGACATTATTTACAACAGCTTTGTCTTGACTACATCTTTCTTGTTTTCTCTGCTTTCATTTTTCAGTGTACCGTACTTGGGAAAATGCCTACTCTTCGGCTGTTATACCTATAGAACTTATTTTTTTGCACATTTCATCTCAACATAAAAAAATAAAAAACCGTCATTCAGATTTTGTATATCTTTTTCTCGTTTGTATACGCCTGTCAAATTATGTTATGGGGTTGTCTGTTTGCCAACTTTTTGGTTTCCGTACATTAACTTGAGAACCGCTTATTGAATTCGAATCAAACTTAGTATGTGTGTTCCATGTCACAAGACGTCGCTTGAGATTGATTTTGGCATAGGTCGACCTACAGGTGATGCCACCTGGTGTCTAAGTCTAAATTGGGTTTCTGTATGTTAACTTGAAAACTTCTTTTATAATTCAAATCAAACTAAGTGTGATTGTTCCATGTGACAAGATGTCACTTGGCAGTGATTTTGGCATGTGTCGACCTACATATGGTGCCACCTGGTGGCAATGTCTTAATTTGGTTTCTGTATTTTTACTAAAAAACTTCTGGTGGAATAAGAATCAAACTTCATATGATTGTTCCATGTGACAAGACGTGGCTTGGGGTTAGTTTTGGCAAATGTCGGACTACAGGTGGCGCGATCTATTGGCAAAGTCTAAATTTTGGTTCTGTATGTTAATTTGAAAACTTCTTTTGCAATTCAAATCAAACTTAGTATGAATGTTTCATGTGAAAAGACGTCACTTGGGATTGATTTTGGCTTGTGGCGCCACCTGGTGGCAATGTCTTAATTTGGTTTCTGTATTTTTACTTTAAAACTTCTGGCGGAAAATTCGAATCAAACTTTCTATGATTGTTCCATGTGACAAGACGTCACCGGGGATTAGTTTTGGTGTATGTCGGACTACAGGTGGCGCCAGCTGGTGGCAAAGTCTAAATTTCGGTCCTGTATGTTAATTTGAACACTTTTTGTGGAATTCAAATCAAACTTAGTATGAGTGTTCCATTTGGCAAGACAGAGTTAAGATATTCCACATGACAAGATGCCGTGTAGAATTTTGTTTGGTGTATTCTTGTCTAGACATGATGTCACCTGTTCGCCTGGATTCTATTCGAACTCGATTTATAATATTCCATGTGGCAAGATTTCTTCTGGTGTATATTGCGGCTCACTTGAGCTGAGTTGTTTGAATAAAGTTATAAGAAGTTGACATTTCCCTATTTTGACTAAATTTTTGGATTTTTTTTACCTTTAACACAATATTGCATGAAAACTAAGACAAAGAGGAAAAAATGAATGACCGTTTATCTCCTTTGGAAAATAACTTACATGACAGATTTTTTTACCATGACGTAACGCTCTTCTTATAAACCGTGGGGAAAAATAATCCGCTTTGAATAATATTTACAACATAGTCCTCAACGAAACTGAAATAAGAACATATTGGTAATAACTTATTATCTTTTCTTCACTCAGTGACATGCCCTCTGTCGTTTGAATTCGAACTTTGACTGTGGCTAGTACATGCAAGTACATATCGAATTTTTAACTGCATTATTTTAAAAATTTAAATACTAGGGAAATTAGTGGAAATCCGTATTTGTTCATGAAAGCTGATGAAAGTGACCGTGATACGCAATGGTGAACTGACAACGAAATAACTTAATTTAATCCTTTAGCGTCACACGACTTCACACGAAATCCACCGCCATAATATACACAATATGCCCAGAAGTCTCTGACCACGGAAGGCAAACTCGACATTTATTCTTAGTTGTGGATAATTAACTGAGGAATCTTAATTTGTAGGTGATGTCTAAAGAACATGTAAATATGTGTGCGGTCTCGATCGTTTTTCTACAAGAGCATTTCTGGGCAGTTTATTAAACGTTATAGAATAAACAGAAAATGAACAGGTTTGTATGAGTTATAACAGGCCTATGTTTTAATGAACAATGACGTTTCATTCGATCCAGGCATGGCTAAAAAGCACATTCTCTGATGATATCACGAACTGTATAATCCAATTACTGTAAATTAATACATTTGTAATTAAAACTCTGTGATGTCCCAAGACGGTAATCCATTTCAAAGGCAACTGTTCCTTCTGGTCTTCGTTGTTAACAGCGGTCACAATGGCATGTATTGTTTGCAGCTAGATTAAAATAATTGAACTGGAATTGCGTTAGTGGTCCTTTGAAGTGTTACATGGCTGAGAGATACATTTACATGCATGAACATATTTTTTTGCTGGATCTTTCCCCCGAACTGGATGTGACGAACTCAGTAGTCACATCACTACACATCAAACTTAATATTCAATAATTTTAATTTCGAACTTAAATTAATGATTTATTACCAAAAATTAAGATGATACAAAACACATAAAAGTCTTACTTTTAAAGCTTGTGGATTTGGCACCCGCCTATTGGGGTAAAGTCAAAAATACATTGTAAACGGCCAAGAGAGATAGAACCATTTTTTTGCCCGAAAATGCATGGCACGAGATTCAGCATGGCTCTGCTGTGTTTACAGTTCGATTGTGTTTTCCATGCTTTTGACCAGCTGCCGGAATATCTACATATAAGTTGTACGAAGGATTTAATTCATTTTATGAATCCGTCACCGTTTTAATTCAAATGAAATAAATTAGATGGCCTGGTGGTTCGAAATCTGATTTTTATCAGTATATATTTAGAGCGACTGACTATGTGAAGAGCGAATGTTACAACAAGTATTTCCGCTAATTTTTCTTGCTTGGAATTTATCAAAAAATCTATATGTTATGAGGTTTCACATAACTTTAGAACCATTGTCAAGATTTTTCATACAGTTGCATGGTAATTTAATATTTCGGTTTATTTTTGAATCATTGTTCAGGTTATTGAAATTGATATTAAAATAAACATAAATATTAAATCACCATGCATTCATGTGAATCTTTTATTGGAGTCGTAAAGCTTCTCTACTCTGTCAGACTCGTCAGTGACCATAATGCTAGTTTTTCCTGGAACTTTTCATTGATTCTTAGAAAAAATTCCAAAAAATGTTTAACTGAGTCAGCACGCTGTTTTATTGTTGTTTATTAGGCCTATCTACCTCTCAGGATATTGGTCAACTTAAGACACTAATATACGAGCTTTATGTGTAATCTGCCTTTAAAGTGACCTATAAAACTCGTTCGACGTGATGCAATGGCGCCACTTTGTCTAATTTCATCTTCTGTGTCATTATTTATTCATGAAAATTCCTTTATTTATGGATGGCTCTGATTGTACAGCGAAGCTGGGAGTTGGGTGCTGACCGTTAACATTATATATTCATATAATTGATATAATTCTGATTTTGTGGGTTGAAATGTTTTCTTAGCTCGTGTGTTACATTACTCGTGCGTATGATGAAATGTCAAAGCTGTGTATAAGGGAAACTGATAAATGTTGTGTGATATTAAGTTTATTGGTGTCTAATATTTTACCTCGATCTAACACTCCAATCTGACTAGTCCAGTTCGTATTCCATAGTTCGTCAGATATACTCTCGGCTAGGTCTGTCTGGCTAGCCGTGTCATTTGAAGGATGACTCGAACATGTCCCAAATATAAAAAAAGTATCAGAAGATGCCATCTTGTTCAATTTTCGATTCTAAAAACAGAACGAAAGTCGGATGAATTAAGCGGTACGCGATAGGAACTGATTAGAAGATAATGAACTCTGAATGGAATCTTTATATCCACAAAGGCGTCAAAATTTCACTTCATTTAGTTGCATGGCTTACAATTGTGAAGGATTATTTCTGTCCATAATGGGGTTTAACGTCGTACTCATGAGTATTTCACTTTATATATGACGACGGAGTGTCCACTTCACATTGCTTTTTGCCTAATTACGGCTGACAACTGGGAGGAAATCTCATTGAAACCACCCCCGCAATTGACGGAGCCACAACGTGTGACACACTCCTATACCTGATGGTCGACAGACGGACTCGATCTCGTGAACGGTAAATCGAAGTAGGATTGGAAACTACACATGCTACTGGGCTAGCTGTATCGTTTATGGGGTATTGGCTGCATTCCCAAATACCTGGATGTACTCTCGGTCGATTCACAATTTGCAAGAATGGTCATTGTATGTGTAGCTTGAACTATTTCGCATGCACTTAACTTCATTTGAAAGCTCAAAATCTCAGTGAAAGCAAATATTCTTAAAAAGATATAGTTTTTAAATTTTTGGTCAAACTTAATTCGTTTTCCGTCCAAGTGTCTCAAAGAAAGATTTTCAAGTGTGAGTGAAACACACGAAGCCTTCTTGTTCTAGAAAAATCACTTTCTCAAAACTAGCAAACTGAATTGGCAATTAGACATTTATTGAAGCACTATTTTGAACGGGTTTTAATTAAATGTAGACGTTTTTTTCTTGGAATGGGAATGAAGCCGGCTGTTACATTTTGTAAAGAATTAATATTGAATCTTCTTAAGATTGTTGAAGAGTTCTGGCCCAGGACCAGGTGAGTTTA